>CAWVNO010000769.1:631726-691080 GCA_963930645.1 Salticus scenicus
TTTAATTATACTGGATAATTTAATTTAATTTAATTTAATTTATAAAGACATCAATGGTACAGGAAAAACTACTTCAGCCATTTTCTTTCTAATAATGAACAGAACGAAAAACGGATATTTTACCTGGAGTATTATTATATATTATTGTATATTTAGACCAAATAAAAAAATTTCTTCTTTTTTTCCTTCGTGAATTAAGTTGAAAAATATTTAAAATAAAATTGAAAAAAGTCGTTCTAAAACAATGGTACAGTTTAACCTCTTGGCGAAATTTTAAATTTGGCACCGAAGTAGCTTAGACGTTTCTCGCGAAAATCTTGACATGCATAATTGCTATAAATAATTTAAGTCGTCGTCAAAATAAATGAAAAATTTAAAATCAGCCAATGAGGTCCTGTATTAGCTGTAACTACAATATTTTAGTAATGCAGTTACTACATTCCTTTACATAGAAAAAAAATGTCGTGTTGTATTAAATTCTGTATTCATAAATTCCATTTTAAAAATGTCTGCGTTTAATCTCTAACTCTATACCAACAATTGTTTAACATAATCATGGTATTCATTACTAAATCTTTTTCGCCTAATGTTAAAATAAAGGAACAACTTCAGTATATGGTCCCACAACGATATTTGACGATTTTTTGTTAGCGATTATGGTTAAATCATAAATCTAAAAATCATAAATCATAATCTAAATCATAAATGATAAAATAATAATCTAAATCATAAAACATAAAATCATAAATCCAAAATAAACAACATATAGACTACCATATTATATCGCAAACAGTCCAGAACGATATCGTTATCGTTCAAAACGGCGCCAAAGAAAAATAGCCAAATTCAGCTGTGGGGATATACTGAAGTTATACCGAAATATAAACTAAAATAAAAATATAAACTAATTTTCGTTTCATCTTTATTAAATTTTTACGTAATATTTTAAAAATATCGGTTATATTCAAATGCTTTGCTATTCTAAATATTTTTTTCTTCTCTCGAGCATCTCAAAGATGCCAATTATTCAATTTTTCTTATTTACACCATTGATAACATTTTAATTTTTCTGAGGAAAGTGACGTCAGAGACACAGAAATAAACGTCATAAGAGAAACTTTTCCCTCCGGTGGCAAATAGAGTACCTTTATAAACCCGCGTTTTTACTTAATAACTTAGTTAATTAAAATGATAGAAATTTCTAAGCAGCTGAAATGCCTTCCTTAAAGCAGTCGGAATACACTGATATATCTCATGACGCGGAGAACCCTGCCCTCCGCGAGAAGTTGCTGTCGCAGACAAAAAAAATTGACGCCAGCGACAGTTACTTTTTTTTAATATATAGAGAAAATTTAAGTTCAAAAATCACCTAAAAAATCAAGAGGAGTTCATTTAATGAAATTAATACGAGACATTTATTTCAAGTTATTTAGATTAATAGTATAGATTTTATTAATATTTTTTGTCTCTTATTACCCCGGCTTCGCCTAGTTCAGATATTGATAAATCAGCCGGATATTTTCTGGATATCCGGTCTATCCCTAGTTAACAATTTTACCGGTGGCTATGTAATGGTTGTGCTCCTTAACTCTTGTCTTTATTAGCTTGATTTCTTTAGAAATCGACCTACTGCAATCACTTCGTTTATCTCTATATCACGATAACTCCCAAAATAATACTCGAAGTCAAACCAAATTTGGACAGCAAAGCTTATCTTATAAATATCTTGGATGAGTTTGTTAACCAAGTTGCTCCGACTTTTTGTTTTCAAGTGAGGGCCACTTGAAAATTTCAAATCCACATTGTAAAAAAGCGTATTTAAGGCCGGATTTTCTTGAATTTTGATGTAAATATAGACCACATAAGGATCTTGATATCCATATCAATGTCCTCATATTAAAATTAAAGAACTTTTGAATTTACTTATTTTTCATCTTAAGAAAGTATTTAAACTTACCTTTATTTATTTGTTAATCCTTTTTGATTTTTGAAATTTACTTTATATCTATCTTTTCAAACATCGTTACTCTGTTTACTATATCGACGTTGCCATTTTTAGTCTGCATAATCTTTCCTATTTGTGCTGTTGCCACTTTTTGGGAATTATCATTTTTAATTATGTTTCGTTTTTCTCCACCGGGTGTCGTGGCGCGGCGGTCAATGTTGTTATGCAGATCAACTTGTTTATAGAGTATATAATGCCGTGATGTTTGGAGATACGTTAGTTTCAATTGAGTTTCAGTTCTGGTTTTGATGAGCTTCAACTAGTTGTGACTTTGTTTTTCCAGCTCTGCTGAATAGCTGCTGGCGGCTATTATGAGCTATGGATATGCTGTAGAATGCTCATGTTTTATGCTGAACTCAAAAGTTTAAATAATTAAAGTAAAAAAATGTTTTTTTTGTTAAATTGTTACTGTTAAAGTTTGAGTAGTTTGATAATGTTAATAATTGTTTATACTTGTTCAAGTTTGACCTTTCTACCTTTAATAATTTCTTCATAAGCTTAAATGGATGAATTTCATGAGAACTTTTATTGCAATATATGAACTTTGTTTCTTTGGAATGTCGTGGTCATTCGGCGACCGTTAATTAATTTGAATCTTCTATTAAAAAGTTATGCTGGATCTAAAATTGTTTTATTCATTGGTCATTTGGCGACCATGAAGTTGCTTTGATCGTTTAGCTGACTTTTCTTCATGATTCGATGGTGTTCGCTGGTCATCGGGCGACCGCGATCTTCAAAGTGTTTTCAATTTGAGTTTTGATCAACTATTGGTTCTGTTTCCTCTTCGATATGATTTCTACGATGTGTTGTATGGTTAGTCAATCGTCAATAAAATGGTGAAATGCTTGTAACGATGCGAAGAAATGTTTTCCTCATCCATTTTCCGCATTGGTCATGTGGCGACCATGTAACTGACTTGAGTGCTTTGCCAATAACTTTTTTTTGTCTTCAATGTACCTACAAGTAACATTGTGTTGAATGAAGAGGTAATATAGTTTTGAATTGTTGTTAAAATTTTGTTATGCTGAGTTTAAAAAAATTGTTATATCGTTATATATATTAAATCTTTTCTATAGTTATAATTGTTTTGAATCTATTATATCTTCATGAATAAATTTATTTTTGTTTCAAAACTTTTGTCTTTACTGAGTCTAAAATTTTTACATGCTAGTCAAATTGAAATCTTCTAAACTTAAATAATTCTGTTGCAGCTTTTATCTGCTTAATATAATTTTGTTTAAGATAGACCTTAAAGTGTCTAACATCTTGGGTTATGGGCCCAGTTTAAATTAAGTTCTTTTTGACTAGTTTTTTTTGTGGACTCAGTGGATTCAAATTGTTTCTTTTGTGGTATATTTAAATTGTTTAATCATGGCGTATAATTTAGTGCCTCAAATAGTTAAACTTAATTCTCATAATTACTCTGGTTGGAAATGCGACATCAAGTTCCTTTTAATGGAAAAAAATGCCTACGATATCGTAACTGGTATCGAAGAGCAACCGGTAAAGAGTGATACGGTCACTGTTGAGTCTATAAAAGATTTTAAGAGAAGGCAGAATGCCACTATGTCCTTAATCTATTTAAATATCGAACCAGAATATCGTAGTTTAATTAGCGAATGTGATGATCCCGCTAAAGCTTGGGAAATCCTTAAAGTCAATTTCCAACCAGACAGTAGAAGTCACCATATGAAGTTATATTCTGAATTAATGTCCTGTTTTTTTTACCCTGGTGACTCTATGGCAATTTATGCAGCAAAAATTTCAAAAATAGCTGATCAATTAAAATCTATTGGTAAACCTATAAATGACGAGTATCTGTGTTTTCAGATTTTACGTTTTTTGCCCGATAAGTTTGACCAAATCGTCCAGCAAATTTTAAGGTGGCCTGATAAAGACTTTATTTTTAAAAATATCGTAACTGAACTGTGTGCTGAGGAGACTCGTCTCCAGCTCAGAAATATTGATAAATCTAGGGTTGATTGTAATATTGAAGCCCAGAGTGTCAAGTTTAAGAAAAGGCCTGTTTTTACTTGCTGGCGATGTGGAAAAAAGGGTCATATTAGTAAAGATTGTCGGGTAAAGTTAAGTAATGATAAATCTGCTAGAGATAATACATTTAAAGGTAATTTTGTAAAAAAGGGTGACTCCGCTCAACAGCCAAAACGTGATAAAACTCCCCCCCATAAAAATAAAGGTTTTAAAGCTCAGAATTATATTGCTGAAGCTAATTTAAGTGGTTTTAATAGAGAGGGCAGCTGGGCTTTTGATACCGCCGCCTCTCACCACTTCTGCAAAAATAAATCTGCTTTTTGTAATTTCACCGAAATTTCTGGTGATGAGTTGCACGTGGCTGTTGACGGTGTTACTTTCCCCATTACTGGAAAAGGGGAAGTTGAATTAGATTTTAATGGTGTTATTATAAAACTTTGGAATGTCCTTTTCTCACCAAATTTAAGAAAAAATTTGTTAAGGGGTTCTAGATTCGACCAGGGTGGTGCTAAATTTACTGGAAAGGCTGGTAAACTAAATGTGGTCGATAAATATGGCAAGTTTCTTTTTTCTGCTAAGCTCTACGACGGGATTTATTATACTTTTCCAAAAATCATAAGAAATAATCATAATGTTAAAATGAATGGGGGGCAGAATTTCAAAACTAATGTTGATCTAAATTTTAATGCTGAAATTTCAGCTTCACCAGTAATTAAAACTGCCAATATTAAAGATATAGACACATGGCACTTGCGTTTTGATCACATTAGTCCTGATTTAATTTATAATACTATTCGTAATTCTGCAGTTAAAGGTCTTCCTCATTTAAAATCTGTTGATAATTTTTTTTGTGATCCCTGTCATTTGAGTAAGCAAAATCGTGTCTCTTTCAAGCCTCTTGGTTCTTCTTCATCTAAAAAGCCATTAGACAGAATTTTTCTTGATACTTGGGGTCCTGTTAAAATTTCTGGAAAGAAGGGTGAACGTTTTTTTTGTGTCTATTATAGACGATTTTTCAGGTAAAACTTCTGTTTACCCTCTCCAGGAGAAATTTATGTGTTTCGAAGTCTTTAAAAGACACGTTCTACGAGCAGAAAGATTTCTAGGGACCAAGTTGAAAGCTTTGAGAACGGATAATGGCAGAGAGTTTGATAATGAACTGTTTAAGGCTTTTTGTAGAGAAAATGGAGTAAAACATGAGTTGACTAATGCCTATACACCAGAGGAAAATGGGGTTTGTGAGAGATTTAACCAGACAATAATGAATTGTGTTTGGGCAATGCTTAAATCCAGTGGCTTGTCTGACAATTTTTGGCCTGAAGCATGTATGCATTTTACATATACATGGAACAGGATTTGTCATGGTAAAAATTCTAAAACACCTATTGAACTCTATTCTGGTAATAAGCCTTCAGTAAGACATCTAAGGCCATTTGGCACTCTGGCTTATGTCGGTGTTCCTAAGGTCAGGCGCAAGAACAAGTTAGATGCTAAGTCCAAACGTGGCGTCCTTGTTGGATATGCCTTACGTACCCGTGGATACAGGATCTGGTTGGAAGAGGACAAGAAGGTTGTTGAGACGATAAATGTTTCTTTTGTTGAGAGCAGTGATGTGTCACGCAGTGGAGCGGTGATGGGCGACTCTTCTTTTGAGTTGGTGCTTGTTCCAGAGGAGCAGCCATGGGCCGTTGATCGGTGTCATACTGATCCGGAGCCTGGACCCTCTGGTGTCTTGCCCAGCGAGACTGAAGATGTTGTTCCAACCGTCCTCCCTGCCACTCCTGCTTCTCCTGTCACTCCAGTTTCTCCTCAAGCTTCGTCTCCCAGCTGGAAGACTAATCCGATTTGGTACAGAAAGGTTGTGCCTAGGCCTAATGGAAAGAAGATCGACATTTACTACTATCCTGACGGTGAAGGCAAGAGGTCATGTCAACGAACTCCAAAGGAAGTCGAGAAATTTTGTAATGATAATGGTTTAATTTTTAATTCTAATGATTTTGATTTTTCTAAATTTAATACTTTTTCTGGTGTTGTTAACCCTAGCGTTATACCTTCCGCGTCCAGCACAACTAGCTGACTAGATGTGGTGGTCCCACGAACGTATAAGCAGGCTCAAAAATCTAAACAGTTTGATAAGTGGCATGAGGCTATGCTTGAAGAATTGAATTGTATGACTACTAGAGGTGTTTGGCATCTTGTGAAACTTCCTGTGAATAAATCTGTGTTAGGAAACCGCTGGGTTTATACAGTCAAGCGTGACGAGTCTGGTACCATAGTTAGGTATAAGGCAAGGTTAGTCGCGCAAGGTTTCAACCAGGTCCAGGGAGAATCATATGATGAAACATTCTCACCTGTCATAAATTTTTCTGTCGTAAGGTTTTTCTTTTCTTTGCTGGTCTCATACTGCGGGTGGTTTAACGTACAATGTGACGTAAAATGCGCTTACTTATACGCTCCTCTGAACGAGGAAATTTACATGAATCAACCAACTGGATTTGCTGAAAAAGGCAAAGAGGATTGGGTGTGTAAATTAGACAGAGCATTGTACGGGCTGCATCAATCTGGTAGGTTATGGTTTTACGAGTTAAATAAAGTATTGTTGGAACTTGGTTTTAATAAATTTGAAAATTGTAATTGTGCATATTCATATTTTGATTTTTCCGTTTTATTGGTTTATGTAGATGACATAGTTATTTTTTCTAGGACTGAATCACAGGCAAATAACATTTTAGACCTTTTACAGTCTAAATTTGACTTAAAAATTTTGGGTACCACTCGTAAGCTTTTAGGTGTGGAATTCGAGTACACGGATACTGGGGTTTTGATCCATCAGGGTCAATATATTGCCGAAGTTAATGAGAGGTTTCAAAACCATCGGATACCTGTCTCTTCCTTGCCTATAGTTAAGGGTGTACAATTTTCTAAGAGTGATTGTCCAGTCGTTCAGTCTGATGTTGAAGAAGCATCTCATTTACCTTACAGGAATCTTTTAGGTTGTATTTCTTTTCTAACAAACCGTACAAGACCTGATATTGCATATGCCACAAATATATTTTCTCAGTTCCAACAAAATCCTGGTTTTAAACATTGGCAAGGCTTACTTAAACTTTTAGGTTACATTAAATACACCAGTCATTATAAACTTTATCTCAATTGCACAGACATTAAAATAATTTCATACTCTGACGCTGACTTCGCCGCTAATAGAGACGATTACGTTTCTATGGGGGGTCAGTTGGTTCTTTTGGATCGTGCTGCCGTTTCGTGGCGCACAAATAAACAAAAAGGTGTTACTATACCAACCATGGAATCAGAGTTTATTTCTATGTGTGATTGTGTAAGGGAGCAGGATTGGTTTTATAATATTTTATGTGAGTGCTCCAATTTAAAACTTATAAATAATAACTTTGATATACCTACTTTATATGCAGATAATCAGGCAGCCATTCGTTTTACTAAATCCAGAATAGAAAACTTCCATACTCGACACGTAAATATAAAATTATTTTTCATAAGAGACTGGTTTGATGAGGGAAAGTTTAACCTCGAATATATTAATTCTAAATTAAATCTTGCCGACCCGTTTACCAAGCCTATGACTAAAGGTGACTTATTAAAATTTATAAAATTAATTTTTCTTTAAATACTTAATATGATAAATAATTTTCTAATTTTTTTCCAGTAAATTGCTGCATCTTTCTTTTTTATACATATCTGTTAAAGTTTTTTGAAATTTTTCCTTACCTTTGCAAATTTTGTAAATAGTGTATATAATGGTCTGAATGAATGAAATGCAAGGCGCCTTGTGTATGTGTTATCATATTTTTTCATATTTATTGTATATTATATACTTGTACGTTATCATTGTATATATAATCATTTCTCATACTGTTTTTTTAAACATATATATTGGGAGTACAAATTAATTCGGTCCGTTTTTTTTCGTTAAAAAAACATTTTATTTATTATCAAAATGAAAAAACATGTTATTCAAAGTATTGTCCATCGGTAGCCACAACTTTTGTCCACCTTTCTGGCAATTTTCGGATTCCATCTCTGAAAAATGAGTCCTCTCTGGACGCAAACCATGAATCGAGCCATTCTTGAATTTCTTCGAAAGAAGTGAAGCGGTGTCCAGCCAAATCGTGATGCATCCGTCGGAACAACCAATAATCAGAAGGAGCAAGGTCTGGCGAATACGGCGGGTGGGGTAGGACCTCCCATTTCAACGTTTCCAAGTAATTTTTAACGACAATTGCCACATGGGCGGCAACGTCGCGCGGTTTCAACTCGTATGGGACCCAATTTCCTTGCTTTTGAACCATTCCCATTTTTTTTAAGCGCACGGAAATTGCTTGCTGAGTGACTCCCAACGATCCTGCAAGCTCTTGTTGCGTTTGGCACGGATCTTGATCGAGCAATTCCTCCAATTCGGCGTCTTCGAACTTTTTCGGCTGGCCCGGGCGCTCATTGTCTTCGACACTAAAATCACCATTTTTGAAGCGTCGAAACCACTCTCTACATGATATATCAGATGGCGCAGATTCACCATAAACTTCCACAAGCGATCGATGCGCTTCAGCGGCACTTTTCTTCCAATTAAAAAAGAAAATCAAAACTTCCCGCAAATGTTGTTTCTTTAGCACAAAACTCGACATATTGAATGCTCAAAAAACCAATGTTGTTGTATAAAACTCGAAGCTTCGTTGACTGAATATGGTTGACAAAGGTCAAACCTTTCTAACAATGCCAAAAACATCTATCATTATTCAGTAAACAAATCAGCCAGAGCCATCTATTGAAAACGGACCGAATTAATTTGTACTCCCAATATGTTTGATTTGCATTGTGTGGGGGAAATTATATGAATTGCATGCAATAGTACCTTTTCTTCTTAACCAAATTGTTCTTTCAGAGTATCATTGATGATACCTTATTTTTCGTCTTTTTGTAAAGCCATGTGATACCTCGCATTTTTCTATGAAATTATGGACTTAAGAGGAATAGATTGTTGTCGCCAATATGGCTTAATTTAACATTTAGCAAAGCATAATATCATGCAGTGGAAACAACTCCATTAGTTAGCTCAAAGACTTAAGTTAATGTGTATAAGGCAGTTCAAAGAATGACAAAGTCATTATAAAACAAACTAACAATTTTATTGAACAAACTTAACAAGAAAAATTAAAACTTAACAATTGAAATATTTAATAAAAGTTGAAACAATCATTTAAATTCATCTCAGGCAAGTGATAAAAATTAGCATCCAGCACTAACTCAATTTAAAACTTTATATTCAAAAATAGTTAATCTTAAACCTTATATAAAATGAAAAAAACGATGTCAACTCTTAAAGTTAACAAACAACATTTCTCAAAGAACATGGCAGGCATACGACGTTAACCCTAAAGGCCAACGAACAACAGACTCAAATACCTGACTCCATGGTTCAAACTTTTATAATGAACGGCAACACTACACGGAAGGGAAACGGGAGGAAAAGGTAAACAAACTCTAAAACTAAAGCCACATTGTATTTTAATTACTTATATCTGTAGAAATTATTTTAAATGAAGGAAAAATAATTTAATAAAACAACTTTCATGTTTAAACTTAATATAACACCTTCATTACGACTAGCAAACAGAGCTATTGCTAATGCAGCAAACTAAAAACTGACCGCCGAATGCAATGAAGTTAGCTCTTATATACTATTCAAAGGATTCTAACATGCATCCAATAAGTAGCGATTTCAAGTAACGTCACACTTAATTTGCATTTTTCCTTTCGGAAATAATCACGACGCCATCTATTGAACTTTAACTAAACTTATTAGTTTAATTTAGCAATCGCTGAAAGAACGCATGAACAAAAATGCCGATGATAAACATCGTTTAAATTTCCAGATGTTATACAAAAAAACAAAAGTATATCTTTCAGAATAAACAGTAAGTGGCAATATTTCACATTTACTTTAATTTAATTTAATTTATATCCATAATTACTTCCATGTAAAAATTACATTAACTTTATTCAAGATAAAAACGTTTTCCTATAATGTAAACAAAACCTATTTAAACCTTTTAAAACTTATCAGCTATCCTATTGAATCAAATTCTTTTCATAAACGATGTAATAAAAACAACCTAATTCATTTATAGTTTACAGAGAAAACAACATGGAAGCAAGAATAAATCAAATAAATTTCCCAAATTTTGACAACAATGCCCCCCACCATGTTGGTTTTCTTTAAAAAAAAATATCAGTTGCCTGAAATTTTTACATATAACAATAAAGAAAAATACACACAGTAAAACTTCTACTAAAAAAAAATTTAGAAACATTTTGTTGTTGGTCAGCTTCAGTTCATATGTTGCTCTTCCAAATATAAAGCTTTTTTCCACAAACAGTTCTCCATTAATCAATCTACTAGACTAGGAAAAGAATGGGAAAACATTAAACACAATTTATATACAAAATTTCCATATCCCCATTAAAAAAACATTAACACATTAAGATGAGTTCAAACCATAAATATGAAGAACATGAAATATGAAAAACATTCACATAATACAAAAATCATTCGCACGGCGCCGTGTCTCACATATCCCAACTAAGGAATAAAAACTAATTAAACTTATATTATACAATACAATTTCAATGGGAACATGAAAACCCTGAATCATGTGCAAAACAGTTTTCAAACAAACTTATGGAAACACTTCCATAAAAAAAATTTATATTTAAACTTTATAGGAGACATAGCTCCAAAAACACTTTATAGAGAAACATAGTTCCCAAAAAAATTTATATGAGACATAGCTCCAAAAAAAACTTTATAGAAAAACATAGTTCCAAAAAAAAATTTATATTTACTTTAAGAAAACTTTATTAATAAATTTTGATAAATCAGATTTAGTTAACGACTTTGTAAAAGGATCTGCCAAATTTAATTTACTACGAATATATTTAAGACTGAACTGCCCCTCAAAAAGCCATTTCCTAATGAAAAACAATTTAACATTTATATGTTTTGACCTGTTATTTTCAATGGGAGATTTTGTAAAATCTATAGCGGATTGATTGTCAGCATATAGAACAGGAGAGTTATGTTTACCAGAAATTAAATTAAATTTGTAGCTATCTTCCAGTATATGGTCAAACCACTTTAATTCCTTTACACCTTCACACATGGAGATAAATTCACTCTCCATGGTGGATAAACTTACACCCCTCTCCTTAAACGTCCTCCATGAAATAGGACTATCATCCAAAAAAACTATTTGTCCTCCCATTGACACAAAATCATCACGGTTCATTGCAAAATCTGCATCTGAAAAAGCTATTAAATCTGGTTTATTACATTTTAAATTAAGCTTATAATATTTAGTGTAAGAAACATATCCTAATAATCTGACCAAACCATTCCAATGGGTTAGACCAGGACAGCTCTGAAATTGGCTAAAAATATTAGTGGCATAAGCAATATCAGGACGTGTACGACCAGCAACGAAAGATAAGCAACCTAGCAAACTCCTGTATGGGTACCTGGATGCTTCATCAATTTCAAGTTGATTTGTCGGACAGTCCTTTTTTGAATATTTCAAGCCTTTGACAATTGGAAGAGAAGAAACAGGGATATGAAAAGATTTGAATCTTTCGCAAATCTCTTCTATATAAGTACACTGGGACAATTGAACGTCTCCATTATTGTACTCAAATTCCACTCCCAATAGTTTCTTAGTCTTTCCTAAAACTTTCAAATCAAATTTCTGTCCCAATAAACTAATCACATTGTCAATTTGTGATTGAGTTTTACCAAAAACTACAATATCGTCTACGTAAACAAGTAGAACGATAAAATCTTTAAACCTGTATGTGCAATTGCACCAATTAAATTTTTCAAAACCCAAATCTAAAAGGACACGATTTAACTCATAAAACCATAAACGTCCACTTTGATGTAACCCATATAATGCTCGGTCAAGTTTACATACAAGATGTTCCTTGCCCTTGACAACATACCCAGGTGGTTGATACATGTATATCTCTTCATCTAAGGGAGCATACAGATAAGCACATTTCACATCACACTGGGAATTAAACCAATTTAAATGGGACACCAAAAGAGAAAAGAAAAATCTAACAACTGAAAAGTTAACAACTGGAGAAAATGTTTCATCAAACGTGTCGCCTTTCACCTGATTAAACCCTTGAGCAACTAATCTTGCTTTGAAACGAGCAATGTTTCCATGCTCATCTCGTTTTACTGCAAAAACCCATCTGTTTCCCAACGGGGTTTTGCCTTTTGGTAACTCAACCAGGTGCCAGACTTTGCGACTACGCATGCTGTCAATTTCTTCATCCATAGCTGTTTTCCAGTTTAGATATTGTTCAGATTTTAAGGCTTGATTAAAAGTTTTTGGAACAGTTAAATCTAGTCAGATAAGTTTCTTACATTCAGTCTGTGAAACAGAAGTAACAGGTTCTTGTTTTACCACCCCTTCAAAAAGATTACTACCAGAAAAATCAAAAAGTTCTGGCACAAACTTTAAATTATGATTTGAACAATATTTTTGGACATCATTCATTGACCTCAGCCTTGTACTTGACCCCTCAGGATAATAGTAAATATCCACACGTTTTCCTGTGGGCCTTGGGACAGGTTTACGAACCCATACAACATCTGGTTCAGGATCAACAGGACTTGCTATTGGGTCATCCTCAACAACCTCATCAGATCTGTCCTGAAGGATTACATCAACAGGATCGGATCCAGAACGATCTACTGGATTATCCCCGAACAGATCCAAATCAATTGAAGAGGTGCCCAGCACGGCTCCACTGTTTTTGCTGAAGAGGGAATTACCAAACGTAACGTTCAAAGTTTCTATAATTCTATTTTCCTCCTCTAACCAGACTCTGTAACCTTTGGTTCGCAACGCATAACCCACAAGAACACCCTTTTGAGCTTTAGGGTCAAGCTTATGAGACCGCTTCTGTTTAGGGATACCTACATATGTGATCAACCCAAACGGCTTAAGGTGCCTAACTGATGGTTTATGTCCACTATACAATTCAAGGGGGGTTTTACTTTGACCTTTGTGTATTACTCTGTTCCATGTATATGCAAAATAAAGTATAGCCTCTGGCCAAAAAGTGAGGGGCAGTCCACTATCTATTAACATGGCTCTGGCACAATTTAAGACAGTTTGATTTACGCGTTCACACAAACCATTCTGCTCAGGAGAGAAGGTATTGGTTAATTCATGTGTGACACCATTCTTTTCACAATAATTTCGAAAACTGTCATTAACAAACTCAGAACCATTGTCTGTTCTCAAAAACTTAAGCTTCTTCCCTAACTGCCTTTCAGCTCTAGCTATGTGTTTTTCAAAAATTGAAAACACCTGCGATTTTTCAGACATAGGATATAAAGCAGTTTTTCTTGAGAACATGTCTATTATAGATAGAAAAAACCTCTCCCCATTGTTACCAGAAATTTTTATCGGTCCCCAGACATCCATAAAAATTCTCTCTAAAGGAGATTTACATTGAAAGTTCTCATTTAATTTAAAAGAAATCCTTTTCTGCTTGCTTAGACGACAAGGTTCACAAAAAAAATTTCCACGTTTCAACTTTGGTAAACCTTTTACCCCATTACACTTGCTAGTATGAACTATAAGTTCTGGACTAACATGTCCAAAACGGCCATGCCAAAATTCAATACTTTTATTACTGGGTACATTAACAGTTGAAGTAATAGTTGAAACGTGCCCCCCATTATCTTTAAAATCAACATTTTTATAAACTTTAGGGTAAACATTGTAAATACCATTGTCAAGCACAGCAGAAAAGATTTTTACGTTATCTCTACCAATAACATCAATTTTTCCTCCTCTACCAGAGAAACTGGCGCCATTAATGTCCATTTTCGGACCAGATATTAAATTTTTTCTTAGTCTGGGGGAATATAAAACATTTTGCAAAATACAAGAATTATCATCAAAAATCAAATGAACAGAACCTTTACCAATAATAGGAAAACTAACTCCGTCAACGGCAACAAATAAACTTTCACCTTCAATAGGATTATATTCAGAAAAATAGTCTAAATTCTTGCAGAAGTGATGAGAGGCCGCGGTATCAAAAGCCCAACAGCACTCATCATCAGAATTACTTATGCAAGATTGAGCAATATAAGACATGGGGGAATTTTGTTTAGATTTGTTACGGGTGACAGAGTTAGCTCTTTTAACATTAGATTTACTATAATTAAATTTAGAGTTCTCAGAAATACTATTGTCCTGTTTATTTAAATTAACAAAACAGTTTCTTTTAATATGTCCCCGACGACCACAGCGATGGCAGGTGATAGATTTAGGAAATGATTTCTTACCATTTTGCTGATGGTGAACATTCTGGACTTCGACTCTATTGGCTCCTCGATCTGTATCCCTGAGTTTCAGCCTCGTTTCTTCAGCTACTAGTTCCACGACTATTTTCTTAAACTCAAAATTTTCAGACCAACGCAAGATGTACTGGGTGGCCGACTCAAATTTGTCAGGAACATTCCTCAGCAGCTGGAAGCAAAGATATATATCTTCCATCTCATGTCCAGACTCCTTCAACTCGTCAGCAATTTTGGAGATTCGTGATGCATACATATTTATGCCCTCACCAGGCTTCATTACACAATGGAACAACTCATTTACAAGCTGCATGTGTTGCGCTCTTGAATCGCTAATGAAATTTTGCTTTAAAATTTTCCAGGCTGCAACAGGACACTCGCAACTGTCTATCAAACATCTGTACTGTGGAGACACATTTAAATAAACAGTTGAAAGTGCTACCCTAGCTCTTTGCTTAAAGTCATTTATGTGACCTTTCCCTGTTACTGCTCCGTCCTTCTCCTCCGGTAGTGTTTCACTCCCATTCACTATATTCCAACAATTTTTCTCAATTAACACAAAACGAATATCCTTTTTCCAAGTATGATAGTTGTTTGTTCCTAATTTTTCAATACTAGGTAAAATATTGACTGCCATCCTCAAAAAAAATTAGAACTGCCAAAAAAATTAACTTTAAAAAAAATACCAACCAATGGGCTGTAATA
Source organism: Salticus scenicus (assembly GCA_963930645.1). Taxonomy (NCBI): domain Eukaryota; kingdom Metazoa; phylum Arthropoda; class Arachnida; order Araneae; family Salticidae; genus Salticus; species Salticus scenicus. The sequence goes on from CAWVNO010000769.1 coordinate 646,840, forward strand.
CTATACCAAGTAGCCCATAACCTTTGTTGTCGCCAATATGGCTTAATTTAATATTTAGCAAAGCATAATATCATGCAGTGGAAACAACTCCATTAGTTAGCTCAAAGACTTAAGTTAATGTGTATAAGGCAGTTCAAAGAATGACAAAGTCATTATAAAACAAACTAACAATTTTATTGAACAAACTTAACAAGAAAAATTAAAACTTAACAATTGAAATATTTAATAAAAGTTGAAACAATCATTTAAATTCATCTCAGGCAAGTGATAAAAATTAGCATCCAGCACTAACTCAATTTAAAACTTTATATTCAAAAATAGTTAATCTTAAACCTTATATAAAATGAAAAAAAACGATGTCAACTCTTAAAGTTAACAAACAACATTTCTCAAAGAACATGGCAGGCATACGACGTTAACCCTAAAGGCCAACGAACAACAGACTCAAATACCTGACTCCATGGTTCAAACTTTTATAATGAACGGCAACACTACACGGAAGGGAAACGGGAGGAAAAGGTAAACAAACTCTAAAACTAAAGCCACATTGTATTTTAATTACTTATATCTGAAGAAATTATTTTAAATGAAGGAAAAATAATTTAATAAAACAACTTTCATGTTTAAACTTAATATAACACCTTCATTACGACTAGCAAACAGAGCTATTGCTAATGCAGCAAACTAAAAACTGACCGCCGAATGCAATGAAGTTAGCTCTTATATACTATTCAAAGGATTCTAACATGCATCCAATAAGTAGCGATTTCAAGTAACGTCACACTTAATTTGCATTTTTCCTTTCGGAAATAATCACGACGCCATCTATTGAACTTTAACTAAACTTATTAGTTTAATTTAGCAATCGCTGAAAGAACGCATGAACAAAAATGCCGATGATAAACATCGTTTAAATTTCCAGATGTTATACAAAAAAACAAAAGTATATCTTTCAGAATAAACAGTAAGTGGCAATATTTCACATTTACTTTAATTTAATTTAATTTATATCCATAATTACTTCCATGTAAAAATTACATTAACTTTATTCAAGATAAAAACGTTTTCCTATAATGTAAACAAAACCTATTTAAACCTTTTAAAACTTATCAGCTATCCTATTGAATCAAATTCTTTTCATAAACGATGTAATAAAAACAACCTAATTCATTTATAGTTTACAGAGAAAACAACATGGAAGCAAGAATAAATCAAATAAATTTCCCAAATTTTGACAACATAGATGTGCAGCAAATTCTAGGTAATATGTAAAATATTGTTTTCCTTATATAGTTCTTGTATTTTTTTTTTAATATTGCGGTGGGGGGCATTTGATATCCATATCAATGTCCTCATATTAAAATTAAAGAACTTTTGAATTTACTTATTTTTCATCTTAAGAAAGTATTTAAACTTACCTTTATTTATTTGTTAATCCTTTTTGATTTTTGAAATTTACTTTATATCTATCTTTTCAAACATCGTTACTCTGTTTACTATATCGACGTTGCCATTTTTAGTCTGCATAATCTTTCCTATTTGTGCTGTTGCCACTTCTTGGGAATTATCATTTTTAATTATGTTTCGTTTTTCTCCACCGGGTGTCGTGGCGCGGCGGTCAATGTTGTTATGCAGATCAACTTGTTTATAGAGTATATAATGCCGTGATGTTTGGAGATACGTTAGTTTCAATTGAGTTTCAGTTCTGGTTTTGATGAGCTTCAACTAGTTGTGACTTTGTTTTTCCAGCTCTGCTGAATAGCTGCTGGCGGCTATTATGAGCTATGGATATGCTGTAGAATGCTCATGTTTTATGCTGAACTCAAAAGTTTAAATAATTAAAGTAAAAAAATGTTTTTTTTGTTAAATTGTTACTGTTAAAGTTTGAGTAGTTTGATAATGTTAATAATTGTTTATACTTGTTCAAGTTTGACCTTTCTACCTTTAATAATTTCTTCATAAGCTTAAATGGATGAATTTCATGAGAACTTTTATTGCAATATATGAACTTTGTTTCTTTGGAATGTCGTGGTCATTCGGCGACCGTTAATTAATTTGAATCTTCTATTAAAAAGTTATGCTGGATCTAAAATTGTTTTATTCATTGGTCATTTGGCGACCATGAAGTTGCTTTGATCGTTTAGCTGACTTTTCTTCATGATTCGATGGTGTTCGCTGGTCATCGGGCGACCGCGATCTTCAAAGTGTTTTCAATTTGAGTTTTGATCAACTATTGGTTCTGTTTCCTCTTCGATATGATTTCTATGATGTGTTGTATGGTTAGTCAATCGTCAATAAAATGGTGAAATGCTTGTAACGATGCGAAGAAATGTTTTCCTCATCCATTTTCCGCATTGGTCATGTGGCGACCATGTAACTGACTTGAGTGCTTTGCCAATAACTTTTTTTTGTCTTCAATGTACCTACAAGTAACATTGTGTTGAATGAAGAGGTAATATAGTTTTGAATTGTTGTTAAAATTTTGTTATGCTGAGTTTAAAAAAATTGTTATATCGTTATATATATTAAATCTTTTCTATAGTTATAATTGTTTTGAATCTATTATATCTTCATGAATAAATTTATTTTTGTTTCAAAACTTTTGTCTTTACTGAGTCTAAAATTTTTACATGCTAGTCAAATTGAAATCTTCTAAACTTAAATAATTCTGTTGCAGCTTTTATCTGCTTAATATAATTTTGTTTAAGATAGACCTTAAAGTGTCTAACATGTTGCAATGAACTTTATTAATGAACTTTATCTGCCATTTTTAACAAAGTGGCAGAAATTTTAAGTGGGGCCACTTGAAAAATTAAAATCACAATAACTTTCCGAAATAATACTCAAAATCAAACCAAATTTGGACAGTGAACTTATTTTACAAATATCTTGAATGAGGTTGTTAACCAAGTTGCTCTGCCATTTTGTAAGTGGAGACCACTTGAAAATTTCAAATTTACATTGTAGCGTATTCCAAATTTCTTTGAATTTTGATGTATACATACACAATATAAGTGTCTCAATCAAGTTTATTAATGAACTTTATCTGCCATACTTAACAAAGTGGCGTATATCTTAAGTTTAAGCAAGGCCACTTGAAATCAGGCTACCACTTGAAAATTTAAAATCACGATAACTTCCGAAATGATACTCCAAATGAAACCAAATTTGGACAGTGAACTTATTAATATTTTGGATGTGTTTGCCAATCACGTTGCTCTGCCATTTTGTTTTCAAGTGGAGACTACTTGAAAATTTCAAATTCACATTGTAAAAAGCGCATTCTGAATTTGTTTGAATTTTGATGTATACATAGACCATATAAGGGTCTCAACCAAGTTTATTAATGAACTTTAAACGCCATTTTTTGGAAAGTACCAGATATCTTATACTAAACGGGCCACTTGAAATCAGGCCCCCACTTGAAAATTTAAAAACACTATAACTTCTGAAATGATACTCCAAATCGAACCAAATTTGGACAGTGATATTATCATATAATTATCTTGAACGTGTTCACTGGGGAACTTGTCCCGACATCTTGTTTCTAAGTTGCAGCCTCTTGAAATCAGACAACCACTTGAAAATATGCCATCACGATAACTTTTAAAATACTAAACTAATTCAAATAAAAGTTGGATAGTGAACTTATGGTTCAAATATCTAAGATAAGTTTACTTGGTGACTTGATCGGCAATTTTATTTCCAAGTGGCGGTCAGTTGCAAATTTGTCAATATGGTAACTTTAGTAATACTTAGGAATGGACCGGATATCCGGAAAATATCCGGTATCCGGGGTATTTTTCAATATCCGGAATATCATCGGATATCCGGATCAAAACCACCGGATATCTGGTTTTTTTATATTTGTTTTTTTCTGGTTTTCTTTCATTAATGTATGGTGAGAAATGCGAGAAACAACTTTTGTCCCTCCGTTTACGGAAAAGCTTCAAAAAATAGCTTCTTAAATCGCGTCACTAAAAAAATAATCTCATAAAATTCCACATGTGTGTCTCCATTAGTTTGACTCGGCCTTGTTGAGTGAGCTACCCAGTCAGGAGATCTGCCTTTATAGATGTAGATTCCTGCAATTCATTTCTTTTAATTAAAAACAAGTATGTTGTGGCCATCACAAGACTCTTTTATATTTGCCTATACAAATTCACCAAGGGCAAATAATTTATTAAAACTATTATTTATTAAAATTATCTAATATGATGAATACAAATATTTTTCATCTTATAAAATTACATCTCATATAGAGAAATGTTATCCCATGTGTATTTGTAGAAGACCACAATTTATAAAAGAATCCACTGTAAAACACGTATAAAATATTTAATTAAAATCATTAAAAGATACACAACGTGTCAAGGCCTTTCACCCTGAGCATCAGGGCATCATCAGGACATAGCCATTTTTTAACAAAAAAGTACAGCAACACTATATATACATAAAAAACCAATTTCGGTTACAGTTATTAAATATGAAATAGATGCAACAGATGAATTAAAATTAAAACATTCCGAAGGCGAAGAGGCGAGCTTCATTTGGTTCACCATGGAGACACATTTTTGTGGAGCAGTTGAGGCCATGCATTAATCTGTGTTGAGGAACATGCTGAGGAACTTGCATTAATTTAAATCTTTACTAGAAAAGTTTGCTGATTGGGTTTCACACCACACCAGTGCTGTGCAGATGGAAATTACCGACACAAGGAGAAAAGCTTGTTTCAGAATAGCCACTTTTAAATAACTTTAATGAAGAATTCTTTAGGTAGAATAGAGACAAAAAACTTGCACGAACTGTAGGAATTATGTAGAAAATTTTCACTGTAAACAATCATTAGAACTAAGGAACTGTTGAAGGCAAATTATATTAGATATCTGGTTGTATTAGAAAATACCAAATTTTAAAAAGAAAAGCAGCATCTTTAAAATTGATTGAATTATATTTAATTATATTCACGGCTTCTGAAACTGTTAATTCTGAGCTAGTTGATGGAGAAGAGATGATTTCTGCTTGGTCAAAAAGAGGTGAAGCTGAGGTTTCGCAAATAAAATTGACTAAGGCTGAACTTTTTCCTTCTTTTACGTTACGGATATGCTCTTGAATTCCTTTGTTTAAAGTTCTTTTTGTTTGTCCAATATAAAAGAAAGTATCTTGATTGAGTTTTAAAGGAATTTTATAAACTATTATATTAACTAGACCAGGGTGCGAAATTTCCGCTGGTCAGCGGCGAGTGGAAATTTTACTGTGGCGAGTAAAATTTCGAAACTTCATACATGAGATAACCAATATGAAAACGCATTTTTTAAGATGTTAGTTAAACTGTGTTTCTTTGGATATTCAGTATTTGTTTTCTCCAAGATGAAAATCGCCTGCATTCATCATAGTAGATAATTTTAATAAATAATAGTCACTGTAGTTTATTTAAACTGAGGAGTCTATATAGGAAAATACAGAAGACAGTTTTGTGGTGACACAACATACTAGTTTTACTTTCTCTTACCCATTTAAATGGTAGAAAGGTACTGTTTTTGGGTCAAATTTTTGAAGTCGAATTTTTGTTATATTTACACGATTTAAGGTCCCCTGAATCCAAAAATCATATTTTTAACAGTTGCTCTCTGTGTCTGTGCGTGTGTATATCATCAGCATATCTCAAGAACAAATAATAGCTGAAAGTTCAAACTTGGTATTCTAAATTTGTATGATATAGGGATGCTACAATAAATCTTTCGTTAGGATGAAATAAATGATTCATGTACAGGGGCACCAAAGAGAATTCAAATACATTGCGTCTATGGGAAAAATTGTAGGTAAGTAGAGTTTAACAACTATAAACTGCACTAAACCAAATGAAATGAATTTATATTTTTTATATGCATAAAAGCATGTTTCATGTAGAATATATGGTATGGTTGGTTGTAGGATTTTAGGCCGATTGACACAGTAAGTGTCCTAGGCCTATAGGGAGAATGCCCTCAGTGGGGGTCTTAATAAGGGATCCTAGACCGCATTTATGCAAGTTTCGGAGGAAAACACGGAAAACTCCGAACGGCTAGATCGATGAGCGCGAGCTGGGATTGAACCCGGCTGCTGGTGGGCAGAATATGGTATGGAAATCATTCACTGTTCGTTTAAAGAAGTACACAAAACAAATACATTATAGTACGACAATACTTGAAAACTGATGGAAGTGTATTTCAGGTTGTGCCATATGTTATTAATATCGGATTACATTTAAGGGCGTTATGTGGTGTTTACTTAATCTTCAGAAGATATACACTGGCCAATATTTAAGCCATAATATTCTTTTTTATTGTTAGTGAAGTGCTTTTCTATAATATTTTACCATGTCCAGAAAAGCTGCTTAGAAATTGAAATGAATTCTACATAGCCATATGGTTAATAACGTACTTTTTTAAGCTTTTCATATATATATATATATATATATATATATATATATTTACACGTTTTGAGGCTTCCTGAATATCGAAGTCAAGTTTTATTGCTTGATCATTACCTGAGTCACTTAGAGTAAATTAAAAACAAGTATTTTTAGACGATCCAAATGCTGTATTTTGAAGTCAATATGTTTGTTAGTAGAAAAATTTTATAAAAATTGATAAGTTTTTAGAAGTGTTGCATGTGAAAGCTGTCTGAATAATTTTAATTAACTTTTGTATTTAATAATAGATTTGAATTCCATATAAATGTATGTATAATAATAAAACCGAATGTTGAAGAGAGCGGTAAGGACCCCTCACGCATTATTTGTCAATTAAACCTTTCAGAAGCCAAATTTGAATTGTTTTAACACAGGTTTACATAACAGTACTCATTTTTTTACCCCTTAATTTCCAATCTGTATTTATATTATTCAATTCCAGGGTAAGAGAAAGTCGTGTGAGTGGCCCACCACATTGTTTAAGTAAGTTTTGACAATTATATGCATAGCAAGGCAGACAAAGCACTTAGTTCAGACAACATTATATTCTGTTAACCTAACTATTAAAAGTGACACACAAGCATAAGTATTGATATTAAAAAACAAGTATGTTGTGGCCACCACAAGACTTTCTTCTATATTTTCCTATACAAATTCACTAAGGGCAAAAAATTCCTTAAAACTATTATTTATTAAAATTATCTAACATGATGAATGCAAATGAATTTCATCTGAAAGAAAACTATCACTAAATATCCAAAGAAAGACCATTTTACTGCCTATAAATAACATCTTTAAAAATGCATTTTTATAACGGTTGTCTCACACATCAAGTTTTGCACAGTTATATGCCACAACAAGTTGAGATATAACCTTTCTGCTATCGAGGAAATTTCTACTATAACAGCGCCATTTATTGCCCTATAAGCATCTAATTTGAAGTGGCATAAAGTCTCATAATGGCCTTCACATATATCAAGTTTTATTTGATGATACACAATAGATCTTGAGATATAGCCTTTCCTTAAACTGAAGAAATCGCGGTGTAACAGCACCACCTATTGATAAGTTAATATTAAATGCTTATAGGCGATAATTTAGGTCAAGGTACATCTACATGTAAATTTACGTGCAATTCTGTGCAGTAGCACCTTAGCTACAGCCTTCCCTTAAATTGTGGAAATCCCTATATAGCAGCTCCACCTGTTGGCCGATAAGCATTCAAATTGAACTAGTATAAGGTCTCATAATGGCCTTCTTACATATTAAATTCTCTTTGGTTGTACGCAATAGAACATGAGATATAGCCTTCCCCTTAAATTGCGGAAATCACTGTATAGCAGCATCTCCTGTTGAGCGGATGAAACCAAAAGTTGGTAGGCACTAATTTAGGTTAAGTTGCATCTACACATAAAATTATATGCATTTCTGTGCAGTAGTTCCTGAGATTTTTCTTTTTACATGCCACCTATTGGGGACATTCTCAGATAATGGTAAATATTGGTTTTAGAAAAAAAAAAATTGTTTTAATTCCTGATTTTTTTAACATTAATGCAGTTATCCATGTCTGCTATAGAGAAAAAAATTACCAGCAGAGATCGTTTGCCTTAATTACAGCTTAAATTATTTTTTTAATTTTCCATTGCAACATGGAAATGACATTTGTGAACGTGGTAATGACAGAAGAACCACAGAAATGACCAATGGCCAAATAATCACACATTTATTTATGGACAGCTGTATTTATCATTCTAATTTGTTACAGAAAAATTAAAATGTCTAGATGATATATAGTGGTGAGATTTTTGGAATAATTTTCACTATATGAATCCTATAGCTGTCTGTTTTAACAGGCGACATAAAGTGATTTACACTTTACTGCCCAGCACGAAGACCCATTTGCCCACCCTTCCCCAGCTTTGGTTACTTTTGCTTGTCTATTTTTCCCTTATTTTCATTCATGTTAGATTTTTCTTTTTACACACGTGATTGTGCATTTTTTGTTTTCATCCCATGCTATTTTCTATGGATTTTTTTTTTACTTTTTTGCCTTGTTTTTTTTATTCTAAAATCTAAAGTGCAGTGATTTCTGCCCACCCCCCACTGAATCTTATATCAGACGAGACGTAGCTAACCCTTGACGATAGCCTCAAGGCCCCATTTGACCACCCTTCCCAGCTTCGGTTACTTTTATTTTCTGTTTATGTTCGTATTGTTGTTGCACCTTTTTGGTTTTTTTTGCACACTTGTGACTGTGTTTTTTCATTTTCATTCCATGCTATTTTTTATGGATTTTTAATTTTTCTCCATATTTTTTGCATTCTAAAGTGTGGTTGTCTCTCTCAATTACATCTTGCTCTGCACTATTTTGAAATTAGTTTCAGTGACATATTTTTTTGGGCAACATCCAATTAAATGATAAAATTTTAAATTGTTTTTATATTCATGCACATTAAGAAAATAAATATGAACCCTCCAAGCATCCAAATAAAAGATAAATTTTTAAATTGATTTTATTACATTAGAATTTAAATTTTTTTTCCAGTAAAGCATTAAAAAAGAATGAAAGAAAATCCTTTTTATTTTTATGTAAAAAATACCTTTTAAATAAATATAACTCAAAATAATACATTTGGAAATAAACTATATTATGAATTTCAATATAATGTCATTGTAAGAAAATTGAATGAGAAAAGCATTAAAGGATTAATTCAAAAGGCCTTGCAAATTTTTAATCTTCATTTTTACTAATAATAAACAGAATAATAATCTTATAAGGTTCACTTTATAAGAACAAATGAGACAAAAAGCTTTATGATAGACTAAATTAGCCCATAAAATGGAATTTTGGCAATTTCTGCTAAGGAATAGTTATGAAATTTTAAAAAAAGTCTAAAACTGCCATTACCATGTTCCTAGATATCATTACCATGTTTTCAGAACACCTTGGTAATGCCATTTTTAATGTTAAGCCTATTTAGGGCTAAATTAAAAGCTTACAATTAAAAGCTAATGCAATATTTATTCTGTATGTAGTACCAAAGATCTTTATAAATCATTCAGTAAATTTAAATTTATTAATTGTGTATTTCTGTAATAATGGACTTTGTAATCACATGCAATAAATACACTGACTATAATTTTAGAACAAAAACAGCAAAATGAAATAATTTGTATTTACTTAAACTAAAAAAACTTGTTTGCTTATAAGGGCATGAAATACTTTTCTTTTGTCAGGTTGATAATTATGACAGCAACGTCTAGTAGTGAGGTACTAAAATAAAATTTACGCACCCTGGTAATGACAGTTACCCATAGGGACAAATTTTAAATAAGAATAATTAATAGAATTTTTTTCTTTTATGTCTAAAGTTCCAAATATATCAAAAATAGAAAAATTAAATATACCTAGAAAATTGTTAGCTTTATTTTTAAATTCTTCAATTCTTTAAAATAAAGTTTCAAATAATAAAGTTTGGAGTTTGGGACAAGCCTTGGTAATGACATTTACAACTTAAAATTTTTTTTTAAATATTGAAATTTTACTTTTTTTGGTATTCAAATTACTGAACAGTGTAGTGCTTGAAAAGAATTGTTCAAAAAATTTTTAACTTTCATAGCTGACTTGCTCAAGTAACATTTTTTAGCCAAGGACACAAAATTTACCATTATGTGAGAATGACCCATTGAGCAGTTGACACCAAATGTTGATTGGCACTAAATTAAGTCAAATTGCATCTGCATATAAATTTATTATATGTAATTTTTATCATTAGTTCTGGCGATACAGTTGCCACAAAATTTTTGTGTCACAGACACACACAGACATTTTCTAAAAATGGTCAAATCGTATTCTAGACCTCTCAAAACGTGTAAATCCGTCGAAAAACCTGAAGTCGAAATTTTTATGAATCTAATACTTTCTTCTATTGAATATAGACGAACGTGATAAAATAAAATGGAATTATTATGGCTTATTATCCCATTGGTATTTATATTTTTACTTTATTCTATATGTATATATAGAAGAAGTATTGGATTTATGAAATTCTTCGAGCTCCAGTTTTCAATAGATTTACTTGTTTTGGGATATTTTGAACCCGATTTGACTGTTTTTAGAAAATGTCTGTCTGTCAGTTTGTGTGTGTGTATCACAAATTTTGTGGACGCTGTAACTCACGAACCAATAAATGAAATTTAACTAAACATGGCATTTAGTTGAACCCTGACATAAACTGATGCTGATTAGATTGTGGAATAACTGCTCAACAGGTGGTGCTGTGATAGCATTTTTCTAAGTTTTTAACATGGCAGTATGGGACAAAATTTTGTATAAATTTACATAATGAGAGTTATTCTTAACCTGTGATTGTAAAATTAATATGAATCATTTATAATAGTAATAGTTAACAAGAAAAAAAAAAATTGTGCATGTGGGAGCATCACTTCACCCCCCCCCCCCTCGTCTTTCGAAAGATTTCGTCATTACCTTTAAAATAAATTGTTTAAGTATAGATCTGTGATAATTTAAAACTTAGTTATGTATATTTTTGCTTTCTTCTATATTCAATAGAAGAAAGGATTCGTAAAAATTTTCGACCTCGGATTTTTGGATGGATTTACATGTTTTGAGAGCTGTTGTAGAACACAATTTGACCATTTTTAGAAAATGTCTGTCTATCTGTCTGTGTGTGTGTGTGTGACAAAATTTTGTGGCAACTGTATCTCAGGAAGTACTGCACAGAATTTCATACTAATTGGTATGTAGTTGCACCTTGACATAAATTAATGCCTATCAACTTTTGGTAAAAATTGTCTTACATGTTGCGTTGCCATCCCACTTTTCTAATTTTTTAACATGGTGGTATAGGACAAAATTTTGTAAAATGTGCATAAAGAGAATTAGTTTTTAACTAGTATATAACCCCGTCAAAAATGACGGAATGTGAACGATAAATCTTGAAAACAATGTTCAGATCATGAAGATTACCACGTGATCATTTAAATGTATTTTCAGTTTTTGTTTATAAATCAAATGTGTTTCGATATTTTATAATTTTCGTTCTGAAATTAAAAAAATTCTACCCGATCAATAAATATGAATGACAATAAAAAAAACTGCTGATTGACAAAAAATATAGGCCCGAAAACACAACAGCAACAACACATCCCAGTGTTCCGTTAAGTGCTCTATTTAAAGTCCTCATAATAAGAATAATCTAGTGTGTCACTCACACGACTTTCTCTTACCCTGAAATTTAATGCTATAAGTACAGGTTGGAGATTAAGAGGTAAGATAAAGAGTACTGTTATGTAAAACTATGTTAAACAATTCAAATTAGGCTTCGGAAGAGTTTTATATGATAATTTGTTTTGGCCCCCCTCAACCCCCCGTTTCATTAATGCACCTACATTTATATAGAATTTAATTCGGTTATTAAAAAATAATTCAGTTTAAAAAAAAATAATTTATTAAAATTATTATTTAAAAAAGTTATCTTGTATGATAATACAGACGATTTCCATATTAGAGAAATAGTATAACACTAAATATCCAAAAAAAAAGTTGAATTTATTCTCAATATTAAATTAAAAAAAAAAAAAAAATGTTAAAAATGAAAGAAATCAATAACTTTATTTTAAATTATCATAGATCGATGGTTCAACCATTCGTTTTAAAGGTATTTGCGAGCTCTTTTGAAAGATACCCATCATGAAAATTTACTCCACTTGAGGGAGGACTTCTACCCCAGGGGGGGAGGCAAGGCTCCTACATACACAAAAAAAATTTTCCCAGTTGACTATCTCTATTACAAAAAATATGTATTCGTTTCATTTGGTTTAGTGCAGTCTATAGATGTTAAATTCTACTTACCTGCAATTTCCCCCATAGACATAATGTATTTGAATGTCCATGTACACGAATCATTTGCTTCATCTTAACGAAAAGCTTACTGTAGCACCCCTATATGATACACATTTAGAATACCGAGTTTGGAATTTCTGCTACTATTTGTTCTTGAGATATGCTGATAACAGACACACAGACAGACAGACAGACAGACAGACACAGAGACCATTCTCTAAAAACGTGATTTTTGTATTCAGGGGACCTCAGAACATGTAAGTATAACAAAAACTCACGTTCGAAAATTTGACCCTAAAACAATACTTTCTCGACCCTATGGTTAAGAGAAAGTAAATAACGATTCACTTCATTTTACCAAAATACTTTTTTTTAAGACTATCGAAGATCCTGTTTCCAAATACGTAAGCGAAGTGTGACGTCACTGACCGTCCGTGGATGCAAGAAAAAGATTCCCTATATTAATCGTCCATTGTATTTTTTTGTAAAAAATAATTACAAATCGAGGAAAATTATTTCCCGATTTTAATACCCGTATTTGGGTATAGATATGCTATCGTATCCCTGTGTTAGATTGAGTTATTTTGCTGTCAAATTGACAAAATTTTAAATTTCAAAACTGTGTCATCTTTGGCGTTTTTTGTATTTGGCGATTAAAAACATACTACGAAAATATACATGCCAGATGTTTATTTTCGTAATATGTATTGTACGAAATATTGTTTCATATAATTCATCGCTCTCTTAATATAAGTTGTTAAAATAACCATGATTTTTGAAAGGAATAAAATATGTTCGCCAAATAATTTGGCGATATATTTTTTTCGCCAAGGATGACATATATATTAAATCTATTCCGCTGCAACATATGAGTATCTTATATCAGACACTTTATTTAAACATTTGAAAACAAATTTGACTTCAAATTATGATAGAATATTTATCATTTTCCTTTTAATTAGTATATTAGTTGGATATTTATTGTGTAAATATCATCCTTTGAAATGAAATGCTTATGTTTTCAATCGAATATGGAAGTTTGCTATTTTATTTTTCAAAAGTTTTGAAATTTAAAATTTAAATTTTATCAATTTTACAGCAAAACAACTTAATCTAACGCATGCAGACGATAACTAATACATATCTATACCGAAATATGGGAATTAAAATCGGGAAATAATTTTCCTCAATTTTTAATAATTTTTTACAAAAAATCCAATGGGCGATTAACATAGGAAATCTTTTTCTTGCATCCACTGACGCCCAGTGACGTCATCACTTTGCTTGCGTATTTTCTAACTAACTATCTAATAATTACAGACACTCCATGCTAACCCAAATTCACCTCTACTCTATACTCCCAACCAGCTATCTCACCCACAACATCGCCAAAATATCCAGGATCCAGCTAGGGACTTTCTCATTCTCAACCGAACATTTTATCTTGACTCGATATTATCACCTTAGACTACCCTACTTTCAATACTCATTTCAACTGGTGACCTTTACTTGCCCAACCAAACATTCTATCCCAACTATAACTTTACACTAATTTCAAAACAAAAATCAACTGGCAACATTTACATACTGAACTCGACGCCAATCATACCTTACAATGTAAACAAATAATGAAGCTTGATAAAAATATTTAAAGACTTTAATATGTTTTTACAAATATTTTAAGATTTTTAAGGCTTTAATGGACCATATTCCCACTTTGGGTTCGAGGCTACAAGAATATCAGCTGGTTAGGCAAACAATCCTCAACTCTACCATAGAAAAACATTGTGGCTTGAAAATTTTTATCTTGCAATATTATTTATAAGAGTTACCGATTATATGAAATTGAAGTAAGAGTGATATAGTGATACCTTTGTTTTGTTTTTAATCCAGTTTTAGTAATATATTTTAATATTAATCAACATATGTAATATTAAAAGTTGCCATGTGAACTGTGGCGATGTTAACAAATTTAAATGGATGTTCCATTTAATAAATTACTTTATTAAAGTGATTGAAATTCTAATTATTTAAGCTTTGATGTCTATATATATATGCGTGTCTGCATAAAATGTTCTTATTAATCTTTTATCCATTATATATATATATTTATATATATATATATATATATATATATATATATATGTGTTTGTGTGTACATAAAATGTTCTAAAATTTTACGATATGGAATAGTCTTAACTTTATCATTCGATTCAGTTGTTTACATTTCTCTTTTGTTCTTGTTTGAACAGATATCTGATTATTAAGTTTCACTGGAGAAATATTTAGGAAAATGTTATGCGTAACAATAAAATAGCATCTTGAATCTAGTTTGTTTACAAAATATCGGCCACGTGTTCGGCGATTTTACCTACTGTGACGTCACAGGAATATTGTCCATATGCTTTAGAAATATTTTAAGCGTTTTTTTTAATGAAACAGTCAAAGAGTCGTTCATTCGCAATTAAAGAGTTGTCCATTTGGAATTTGTATTTTCTGAATGGCAACAGTTTATGTTTGTTTTTATTTAGCATTGCGTTGTTTATAATCATGAAGTCATGAAGTTACATAATTCTATTTATAGGTTCATGTTTATAATAGCCAGTGATCCATTATATTTAATTAAACATTTAAACATTACAATTGAATAGTTTTTTAAGGTTTTAGAGGGAATAAATAACAATATGTGCGATACAAAACATGTATGAAAATGATATGTATGTTTTCGTAAGTTAAATTGAACAAACGGGGAAAAAAAAAAAAAAAAAAAATGGCTGCCAAAAGTCTCTGTTTTGAAGCGGTGTAAACCGGAATCGTGAATGACAGATGAGGGTCATTATATATATTAATAATCATTATGAAATTTACCAGAATTATTTATAATAGAGATAGTCAACCGGGAAAAAATTTTTTGATGGGTACCTTTCAAAAGAGCTTGCCAGTACCTTTAAAACCAATGGTTGAATCATAGATCTGCGATAATTTAACATGAAGTTATCAATATTTTTCATTTTTAACAAGAAAAAAAAAAATTTAAATATAGTATTGACAATAAAATTGACTTGAATTTGTATAGGAAAATATAGAAGAAAGTTATGTAGTGGCCACAACATACTAGTTTATCTTTTAACAAAAAAAAATCTATTTCTTTTGATATTGGCAAAAAAATTTATTTTCTTTCGGCATGTAGTGATATAATTGTTTCAGATAAAAATCACCTGTATTTATAAATAATTTTTATTCAATGAATTTTGTGTAAAATTATAATAGAAGTAATTCATGTGGTGGCCACATCATACTAATTGTGAATGGAATTCAGTTGTATAAAAACGAAATGCAAGCACTTTTTTTTTTACTTTCATCTATATGCAATAAAAGAAAGTATTGGATTCGTAAAAATTTTCGACTTCCGGTTTTCGACAGATTTAGACGTTTTGAGAGATCTAGAACATGAATTTACCATTTTTAGAAAATGTGTGTGTGTGTGTGAAAGAGAGAGAGAGATTTTGTGGCAACTTTATCTCCGAAACTACTACTCAGAATTGTATATAAATTCGTATGTAGATGCACCTTGACCTAAATTTGTGCTTATCAACTATCAACTTTTGATGTCACTGCTCAACAGGTGGCGCTACTATACAGCGATTTCCTCAATTTAAGGGGAGGCTATATCACAGGTTTCATTGCGTATGATCAAACAAAACTTCATATGTAAGAAGGTCATTATGAGACATAATGCTTAGTCAAATTAAATGTTTATTGTTCAACAGATGGTGCTGCTATACAGCAATTTCCACAATATAAGGAAGGCCTTATCTCAGAAATTACTGTACAGATTTGCATGTAAATTTATATGAAGATGAAGATCTACACTGACACAAATTAGTATCTGTCAACTTTTGGTGTCAACCGCTCAACAGGTGATGCACACACAGTGATTTCTGCAATTTAAGGAAAGGCTATATGTCAGATTCTATTGGGTATAATCAAACAAAACTTGATATGCTAGAAGATCATCATGAGACATTATGTCGATTCAAGTTGGATGCTTATAGACCAATAGATGGCGCTGCTATACTGGAAATTTCCTCAATAACGGGAAGGCTATATCTAAACTTGTATGTCATATATAACTCTACGAAACTTGATATGTGAGCTAACCATTATAAATACACATTTTTTAAGATGTTATTTATAGGCAATAAAACTGCCTTTATTTGGATATTCAGTTTTAGTTTTCTCTAAGATAAAAATCATTTGCAATCTTCATGTTAGATAATTTTAACAAATAATAGTTTTAATAAATTATTTGCCCTTAATAAATTTGTATAGGAAAATACTGAAGAAAGTCTTGTGGTGGCTACAACATACTAGTTTAATTATTATGTGCTCTTAAAAAAACTGAAATTTTCATGTGTACTGGGAAAGGGGACTGCCGGATATCTGGATCCGGCAAAGTAAAAAAATATCCGGAATGCCGGATATCCGTATCCGGTCCATCCCTAGTAATACTGAATCAATTCGCATCAAATTTGGATAGTGGATTTATCATTCAAATATCGCAGATAAGTTCGCTGGGCATCTCACTCCGCTTTTTTTTTTTTTTTTTTTTCCAAGTGGTGCCACCTGAAAATTTCTTATGACAATAATTTTTGAAATACTCATTTAATTTAAACTAGACCTGGACAATGAAAGTCCGTTAGCCTCGTGCGTATTTAAACTGACTCACAATCCCCATTAGAACTGGACAATGAACTTAACATACAAATATATTGGATTATTTTGCTGGGCAAGTTATTTCGCCATTTTGTTTCCAAGTCACAGCCAAGAAAATTTGCCATAATAATAACTTTTGAAACACGGCACTGATTTGAACCACGGTTGGACAATGAACCTGTGCTTCAAATATCTTGGATGTGTTTGCTGGGCAACTTGTTCCTCTGTATTGTATCCAAGTGACTGCCACTTGAAAATTTGTTATCATAGCAGTGGCGCCGACTATGTGGGGGCTTGAGGGCTCGAGCCCCCCCAGAAAATTTTCTGTAAGGGATCAGCCCCCCCAGAAATTTTGAATACTGATTCTCTATTAAACAAGAAATTCTTTCCTCTATTTCTTATTTAGTTTTTTACCAAAATCATAGCTGTAAAGTAAGGTTGTTGCAATTGAAAATGGACATAAATCGACTAAGAAAAAAAGAAAGAAAAACAAGAGAGGCTGAAAGTCTCTGTATAGGGCGCGGGGTGAGTTCAGAGGAAGATGATTCCCTTTACTGTGCTACACTTACGGTTTGTGCATGAGGAGCAAAAGTTTTCAGAAACATCGATGCAAAGTAATATAACTATTTTTACAAAAGTTACTGCCATATAAATTCGATTTACATAAACTAAATGGCAAAGATTATGATGGCATTTTCAGGTCCAGTTTTGGGGCCCTTTGCTACTCAGAGCCCCTGGCACGTGCCCCTGTGTTAATCAGGCCGTTGTTTGTGTGTGCATATGTTCTTTTCCTTGGGTAAGCGTGTGTACATTATTACACCATATTTGATGACCTTGTATTAGAAATGTGATGCCCCCCACCCTCAAAAAATAATCCTGGCTACGGCCTTGGTTCGAGCCCCCCCAGAAATTTTTCAAAGTCGGCGCTGCTGTATCATAGTAACTTCTGAAATACTTAAAATCAATTCAAATCAATTTCAAATTATCAAAGAATCTAACAGAAATCAACTTTAATAAACAAACAGTACTCAGAGGATGATACATTTGGAGTCACATGGATATTAATTCAGGGGTTTATATGTTTATGGAGTAAAACAAGCAAAACTCAAGGTTTAGTGGTATAGCTGATAAAGAATAATGAAACTTTATAGCAATATGGATATTTATTATTATGTGTGTAAGAGTATTATTACTAATTTTAAGAATAGTTGACAACACAAATGAAGAAATTGAACAATTAAAGGAAAAGGAAAGAATGCATATTAATACTAGGTAAACGCAACAGGCCTTTTGATATATATTTTTTAATGTATTTTGATTTTAAATTATTCTTGATTGACATTTAAATATAAAAAATAAATGAATTTCATATATTATGATCTGCCTATATTGGCATTAACACTATTTATATATACATATCTTAATTAATAAGGTGGGTGTCTCTATTGATTGAATATTTCTAATATATCTGAAGAAATATTATGTATAATTTTAAGCAGACTCTATAATACACTTACTCCATCCTCCAGGCTAACATTTTCTAGCGTAGCAATGAAGTTCAATCTGTCCATTAATGTTTCTTTTGAGAGAGGCTTGAAGCGGAATTTCGAGCAACGAGAAGTGAGAGGATCTATTATCCTGAAAAATAAATTAAGTACATTTAAATACACATGATAATTTAAAGAAAATATTGGAATTAAGACTATTAAATCAATATACAGTATACGATCCGTTATCCAGAAAGCTTGGGACCTGGGATATTCTGGATAAGGGGTTTTTCCGTAATTCAGAACACTTTATTATCTGTATAAAAATGGTACAAAATAATTTCTTAAATAGCAGTGATAAACATGAATAATATATATTTGTTCATTTAATAAATTATTTCGACAAAATAAAAAAACTTTCTTAACTAGAATTTCAAACTATAAATAATAATAGTAATAATAAAAAAATAAACATATATAAAATTTAATTTTGGACCTGAGAGTAAAATCCTTTCATTTGGATTTTGCAAAAATTTCTATGAAATTTTTTTTGCTTATAGTGTGTTTCTGCTCCGATACTAATAGTTCATAAATGTTTAAAATATTTTTAGCACATAATGCTAAATATTTTATGAAATGAATTCTAAAAATAATGGAAATTAATAAAAAGTATTTAAAAATTTTATAACAATTGGGACTTCATGCATGCGACCTGAGTTCAACGATAAAATTCATCTGCTATTGGGCATGGGCACTTTAAGAAGTATGTGTTATTAATGTTTATTTATTAAAAAATGCAATAAAAATTCATTTTCTAACCTAAATTTGCAAAATTTTCAGTAATTATTTGGACAATTTTGTGCTCACCATATTTCCTCAGAATAACACCGTAGCATTAAAGAAAGTAGGTTGTAAAACTACTGTAAAACTTTCTGACCACTGCTATTGTGTAACTTTAATTCTTAAATTTTACGATAATTAAAAATTTTGGTAGGTGGCATTTTGCATTCTGGTTTTCGGAACTTTCTGGATAACAGGTTTCTAGATAACGAATCCTATACTGTACAAGGAAAAAAAGCTAATAATTTATCTAGGCAATTTGTATTCACGAGCTACATAGAGTTTACACTAAAATATTTCTGTACACAAACTATAAATCCAATTTTAATAAAAAGGTTCAAGTTGCTGCTTGAACCTTTTTATTAAAATTGGAATATAAAATCCCTATAAAACACACATTTAGAATAATCAATTTAAGCTTCCAGCTAATATATATATACACACATCAGGTGTACCATAAGTCTGTAAACCTTTTAAAAATTCATAAAGTTGGAGGAATTGGTAGAATTGAACATGATTTGCAAAAAAGTTACTCTCATGAAGAGGATTTCTTTTTTTTTTTTTTTTTTTTTTTGTAAAGAAAAAATAGTTACAATTTTTATTAGCAAAAGGCGCAGTGGGTGAAGAAATCACACGTTTCTATGAAAAACTATATTTGCATGGAATATAAATCTTATTCCATACTTGCCAACCAATTTTAAGAAAAAAAGGGAAGATTTCTGTTGAAAAACCAGAAGATTTCATAAAAAAAGGGAAGATTTTTTTTTTCTATGCCGTGTTAAACAATACAGTTTTACAATTTTAATATTTAGAAGCAATCTGTAAAAACGTTATACTATAGATTGATTATACTAAATATATCAAAGTTTTAAATGAAGTTATTCCTCTTCAACATATAAATATCTACAAAACAGAATCTGTAAGAAATTTATTTAACAATAGACAAAAAACTTAGTGAAGTTAAAGTATAACTAATTAAAAAAAAAAAATAGAATATGATTTTTGTGTATGTACATTAATCATACATATAAAAAAAAGTAGCAGTAGCTATTTATCAGTTTCAAACGTGCATAAAACCAACTGAGTATTAATTTTCTTAAATTGATATGGAAAAACATTTTCCTACCTGAAAAAATTATTCTTCATTTTTTTCCCATGCTTACACATTTGGTATAAATATGACATAGAAATATTTAATTGAGGAAAAATAAACAGATTCATTAAATTCAGCAATAAAGATCTAAAAATAATTAGATACGTGAGAAATATTGAGCACTTCCATTGCTTTATTGTTTCTAGAATTGATCATTGATCACAATCTGGGGAAGGTGGGGGGGGGGGACACAAAAATAATTATAGAGTAAGAAATATTAAACTCTTTCAACTCTACTTCTAGAATCTAATGAAAGAAGTTTAATATTAATATTATCATTTATGTTGCAGATGGATAAAGATTAGGAAACAAAAGACTTCTGCAGAACATTTGATTGGTGATCACTAGTTGGAGATAAATGAAAGGGGAGGGGGGGGGGCAAAAAATAATTACACCAGCAAGAAATATTTAACAATTCTATTTCTTTACATGTTCTAGAATCTCATAAAGCAAGTTTGAAATGAATATTGACATTTATGGTATGGATGGAGAAAGATTGGGAATCAGGAGTTTTTGTAGAACATTTGGGTTTTCTTTTTAAAACGAACGATATCCGCGACTTTTTTAAAAACGGAAGATTTCATTATCTGTCCGGAAGACTGGAAGATACATTAAAAAACCGGAAGTCTTCCGGGAAAACCAGAAAAGTTGGCAAGGATGTTATTCTATGTGTCCGTCATCACTACAAGTTACACTTTTCAAACAAGTTATAACATCACTAACTGCAGCTTCAGTCAGCAGTTTTTACCAGAGGGAAAACATATTCATCAATATCCACCAAGTCAGCATTGCAATTGAAACATGTACACACAAAGTAGGAGGCAAATAAGAAATAAGAATGTGCAATTTACAGGACTCTGATTTGCATATTTTTCGTAACACATCTCTGCAGTGCCCTCTAATGAAAAAAAATTAAGTTTTGTTTACCAAAAAATCCCCCTTCACGAGAATAACTTTTTCGCAAACCGCATTCAATTCCTTCAATTTTTAAAATGTCTACAGACTTATGGGACACACTAGCAGGTCTACCCGGCACTGCTCAGGTTGAAGTAGTGTTTATGGAACTTTGCAAACAATGGAAAGAGAAATGCATGAAACATTACATAAAGTCTTTAATAGAAAATATTATAAATAAATACAAAAAGACTCCCATGGCGACTATAAATATTTTTTCAATGAATTGAAATGCTTATCATAATTGCATTAAGAAACATCCAAGCTACTTTGGTGCCAAATTTCAAACTTTGCCAAAGGAGTCTGATGCTAAATCTGTCCCATAAAAAAAAAAAAAAAAAAAAAACTTAATAAGTTACACCTAAAGTATCAATAAAAACAAAAAATTTTGTTTTTCTGTAGACAAGAAAAGTACTTAGAAATTTTTATTCATTAATTCATCAACCGTGAATATTTATTTAAATCAAATTGGAGTGTACAGGTTGATATTTTTTTTTTTTTTATTTATTACCAACTATGTGAAAAATACCATGCCTTCATAAAAGGGCTCTCCTGGCCAAATGGTTTAACTTTGGCAGGTCCCTCGTGCTTCATCATGAAAGTAGACTTCGTGGGGCAGATTCTGGAAGTGATTGCGATCGCAAAGCTCTATTAGTTGCTTTGGAATCGGCTTTTGAAAAAAATTCTGTGAAAATCGCAAAAATTTTGGGTATCGAAATCTGGCAAAAGTCTGCATAAAAGGGCTCTCCTGGCCAAATGGTTTAACTTTGGCAGGTCCCTGCTGGTCTGTTATGAAACTAGAATATCTTTTGCAGATTCTGGAAGTGATTGCGATCGCAAAGCTCTATTAGTTACTGTGGAATCGACTTTTAAAAATGAGAGGGCGTAAAATTCGACAAAAAAATTTGGCGACGAAATCGAGCACATGCCTTCATAAAAGGGCTCTCCTGGCCAAATGGTTTAACTTTGGCAGGTCCCTGCTGGTCTGTTATGAAACTAGAATATCTTTTGCAGATTCTGGAAGTGATTGCGATCGCAAAGCTCTATTAGTTGCTTTGGAATCGGCTTTTGAAAAAAATTCTGTGAAAATCGCAAAAATTTTGGGTATCGAAATCTGGCAAAAGTCTGCATAAAAGGGCTCTCCTGGCCAAATGGTTTAACTTTGGCAGGTCCCTGCTGGTCTGTTATGAAACTAGAATATCTTTTGCAGATTCTGGAAGTGATTGCGATCGCAAAGCTCTATTAGTTACTGTGGAATCGACTTTTAAAAATGAGAGGGCGTAAAATTCGACAAAAAAATTTGGCGACGAAATCGAGCACATGCCTTCATAAAAGGGCTCTCCTGGCCAAATGGTTTAACTTTGGCAGGTCCCTCGTGCTTCATCATGAAAGTAGACTTCGTGGGGCAGATTCTGGAAGTGATTGCGATCGCAAAGCTCTATTAGTTGCTTTGGAATCGGCTTTTGAAAAAAATTCTGTGAAAATCGCAAAAATTTTGGGTATCGAAATCTGGCAAAAGTCTGCATAAAAGGGCTCTCCTGGCCAAATGGTTTAACTTTGGCAGGTCCCTGCTGGTCTGTTATGAAACTAGAATATCTTTTGCAGATTCTGGAAGTGATTGCGATCGCAAAGCTCTATTAGTTACTGTGGAATCGACTTTTAAAAATGAGAGGGCGTAAAATTCGACAAAAAAATTTGGCGACGAAATCGAGCACATGCCTTCATAAAAGGGCTCTCCTGGCCAAATGGTTTAACTTTGGCAGGTCCCTGCTGGTCTGTTATGAAACTAGAATATCTTTTGCAGATTCTGGAAGTGATTGCGATCGCAAAGCTCTATTAGTTGCTTTGGAATCGGCTTTTGAAAAAAATTCTGTGAAAATCGCAAAAATTTTGGGTATCGAAATCTGGCAAAAGTCTGCATAAAAGGGCTCTCCTGGCCAAATGGTTTAACTTTGGCAGGTCCCTGCTGGTCTGTTATGAAACTAGAATATCTTTTGCAGATTCTGGAAGTGATTGCGATCGCAAAGCTCTATTAGTTACTGTGGAATCGACTTTTAAAAATGAGAGGGCGTAAAATTCGACAAAAAAATTTGGCGACGAAATCGAGCACATGCCTTCATAAAAGGGCTCTCCTGGCCAAATGGTTTAACTTTGGCAGGTCCCTCGTGCTTCATCATGAAAGTAGACTTCGTGGGGCAGATTCTGGAAGTGATTGCGATCGCAAAGCTCTATTAGTTGCTTTGGAATCGGCTTTTGAAAAAAATTCTGTGAAAATCGCAAAAATTTTGGGTATCGAAATCTGGCAAAAGTCTGCATAAAAGGGCTCTCCTGGCCAAATGGTTTAACTTTGGCAGGTCCCTGCTGGTCTGTTATGAAACTAGAATATCTTTTGCAGATTCTGGAAGTGATTGCGATCGCAAAGCTCTATTAGTTACTGTGGAATCGACTTTTAAAAATGAGAGGGCGTAAAATTCGACAAAAAAATTTGGCGACGAAATCGAGCACATGCCTTCATAAAAGGGCTCTCCTGGCCAAATGGTTTAACTTTGGCAGGTCCCTGCTGGTCTGTTATGAAACTAGAATATCTTTTGCAGATTCTGGAAGTGATTGCGATCGCAAAGCTCTATTAGTTGCTTTGGAATCGGCTTTTGAAAAAAATTCTGTGAAAATCGCAAAAATTTTGGGTATCGAAATCTGGCAAAAGTCTGCATAAAAGGGCTCTCCTGGCCAAATGGTTTAACTTTGGCAGGTCCCTGCTGGTCTGTTATGAAACTAGAATATCTTTTGCAGATTCTGGAAGTGATTGCGATCGCAAAGCTCTATTAGTTACTGTGGAATCGACTTTTAAAAATGAGAGGGCGTAAAATTCGACAAAAAAATTTGGCGACGAAATCGAGCACATGCCTTCATAAAAGGGCTCTCCTGGCCAAATGGTTTAACTTTGGCAGGTCCCTCGTGCTTCATCATGAAAGTAGACTTCGTGGGGCAGATTCTGGAAGTGATTGCGATCGCAAAGCTCTATTAGTTGCTTTGGAATCGGCTTTTGAAAAAAATTCTGTGAAAATCGCAAAAATTTTGGGTATCGAAATCTGGCAAAAGTCTGCATAAAAGGGCTCTCCTGGCCAAATGGTTTAACTTTGGCAGGTCCCTGCTGGTCTGTTATGAAACTAGAATATCTTTTGCAGATTCTGGAAGTGATTGCGATCGCAAAGCTCTATTAGTTACTGTGGAATCGACTTTTAAAAATGAGAGGGCGTAAAATTCGACAAAAAAATTTGGCGACGAAATCGAGCACATGCCTTCATAAAAGGGCTCTCCTGGCCAAATGGTTTAACTTTGGCAGGTCCCTGCTGGTCTGTTATGAAACTAGAATATCTTTTGCAGATTCTGGAAGTGATTGCGATCGCAAAGCTCTATTAGTTGCTTTGGAATCGGCTTTTGAAAAAAATTCTGTGAAAATCGCAAAAATTTTGGGTATCGAAATCTGGCAAAAGTCTGCATAAAAGGGCTCTCCTGGCCAAATGGTTTAACTTTGGCAGGTCCCTGCTGGTCTGTTATGAAACTAGAATATCTTTTGCAGATTCTGGAAGTGATTGCGATCGCAAAGCTCTATTAGTTACTGTGGAATCGACTTTTAAAAATGAGAGGGCGTAAAATTCGACAAAAAAATTTGGCGACGAAATCGAGCACATGCCTTCATAAAAGGGCTCTCCTGGCCAAATGGTTTAACTTTGGCAGGTCCCTCGTGCTTCATCATGAAAGTAGACTTCGTGGGGCAGATTCTGGAAGTGATTGCGATCGCAAAGCTCTATTAGTTGCTTTGGAATCGGCTTTTGAAAAAAATTCTGTGAAAATCGCAAAAATTTTGGGTATCGAAATCTGGCAAAAGTCTGCATAAAAGGGCTCTCCTGGCCAAATGGTTTAACTTTGGCAGGTCCCTGCTGGTCTGTTATGAAACTAGAATATCTTTTGCAGATTCTGGAAGTGATTGCGATCGCAAAGCTCTATTAGTTACTGTGGAATCGACTTTTAAAAATGAGAGGGCGTAAAATTCGACAAAAAAATTTGGCGACGAAATCGAGCACATGCCTTCATAAAAGGGCTCTCCTGGCCAAATGGTTTAACTTTGGCAGGTCCCTCGTGCTTCATCATGAAAGTAGACTTCGTGGGGCAGATTCTGGAAGTGATTGCGATCGCAAAGCTCTATTAGTTGCTTTGGAATCGGCTTTTGAAAAAAATTCTGTGAAAATCGCAAAAATTTTGGGTATCGAAATCTGGCAAAAGTCTGCATAAAAGGGCTCTCCTGGCCAAATGGTTTAACTTTGGCAGGTCCCTGCTGGTCTGTTATGAAACTAGAATATCTTTTGCAGATTCTGGAAGTGATTGCGATCGCAAAGCTCTATTAGTTACTGTGGAATCGACTTTTAAAAATGAGAGGGCGTAAAATTCGACAAAAAAATTTGGCGACGAAATCGAGCACATGCCTTCATAAAAGGGCTCTCCTGGCCAAATGGTTTAACTTTGGCAGGTCCCTGCTGGTCTGTTATGAAACTAGAATATCTTTTGCAGATTCTGGAAGTGATTGCGATCGCAAAGCTCTATTAGTTGCTTTGGAATCGGCTTTTGAAAAAAATTCTGTGAAAATCGCAAAAATTTTGGGTATCGAAATCTGGCAAAAGTCTGCATAAAAGGGCTCTCCTGGGCCAAATGGTTTAACTTTGGCAGGTCCCTGCTGGTCTGTTATGAAACTAGAATATCTTTTGCAGATTCTGGAAGTGATTGCGATCGCAAAGCTCTATTAGTTACTGTGGAATCGACTTTTAAAAATGAGAGGGCGTAAAATTCGACAAAAAAATTTGGCGACGAAATCGAGCACATGCCTTCATAAAAGGGCTCTCCTGGCCAAATGGTTTAACTTTGGCAGGTCCCTCGGCTTCATCATGAAAGTAGACTTCGTGGGGCAGATTCTGGAAGTGATTGCGATCGCAAAGCTCTATTAGTTGCTTTGGAATCGGCTTTTGAAAAAAATTCTGTGAAAATCGCAAAAATTTTGGGTATCGAAATCTGGCAAAAGTCTGCATAAAAGGGCTCTCCTGGCCAAATGGTTTAACTTTGGCAGGTCCCTGCTGGTCTGTTATGAAACTAGAATATCTTTTGCAGATTCTGGAAGTGATTGCGATCGCAAAGCTCTATTAGTTACTGTGGAATCGACTTTTAAAAATGAGAGGGCGTAAAATTCGACAAAAAAATTTGGCGACGAAATCGAGCACATGCCTTCATAAAAGGGCTCTCCTGGCCAAATGGTTTAACTTTGGCAGGTCCCTGCTGGTCTGTTATGAAACTAGAATATCTTTTGCAGATTCTGGAAGTGATTGCGATCGCAAAGCTCTATTAGTTGCTTTGGAATCGGCTTTTGAAAAAAATTCTGTGAAAATCGCAAAAATTTTGGGTATCGGACTTTTAAAAATGAGAGGGCGTAAAATTCGACAAAAAAATTTGGCGACGAAATCGAGCACATGCCTTCATAAAAGGGCTCTCCTGGCCAAATGGTTTAACTTTGGCAGGTCCCTGCTGGTCTGTATGGAAACTAGAATATCTTTTGCAGATTCTGGAAGTGATTGCGATCGCAAAGCTCTATTAGTTGCTTTGAATCGGCTTTTGAAAAAATTCTGTGAAAATCGCAAAAATTTGGGTATCGAAATCTAGGCAAAAGTCTGCATAAAAGGGCTCTCCTGGGCCAAATGGTTTTCAACTTTGGCAAGGTCCCTGCTGGTCTGTTATGAAAACTAGAATATCTTTTGCAGATTCTGGAAGTGATTGCGATCGCAAAAGCTCTATTAGTACTGTCTTTAGCACATGCTTCATAAAAGGGCTCTCTGGAGTGATTGCGATCGCTGGTTTAACTTTGGCAGGTCCCTGCTGTCTGTTATGAAACTAGAATATCTTTTGCAGATTCTGGAAGTGATTGCGATCGCAAAGCTCTATGTACAGTGGAGTATCGACTTTTAAAAATGAGAGGGCGTAAAATTCGACAAAAAAATTTGGCGACGAAATCGAGCACATGCCTTCATAAAAGGGCTCTCCTGGCCAAATGGTTTAACTTTGGCAGGTCCCTGCTGGTCTGTTATGAAACTAGAATATCTTTTGCAGATTCTGGAAGTGATTGCGATCGCAAAGCTCTATTAGTTGCTTTGGAATCGGCTTTTGAAAAAAATTCTGTGAAAATCGCAAAAATTTTGGGTATCGAAATCTGGCAAAAGTCTGCATAAAAGGGCTCTCCTGGCCAAATGGTTTAACTTTGGCAGGTCCCTGCTGGTCTGTTATGAAACTAGAATATCTTTTGCAGATTCTGGAAGTGATTGCGATCGCAAAGCTCTATTAGTTACTGTGGAATCGACTTTTAAAAATGAGAGGGCGTAAAATTCGACAAAAAAATTTGGCGACGAAATCGAGCACATGCCTTCATAAAAGGGCTCTCCTGGCCAAATGGTTTAACTTTGGCAGGTCCCTCGTGCTTCATCATGAAAGTAGACTTCGTGGGGCAGATTCTGGAAGTGATTGCGATCGCAAAGCTCTATTAGTTGCTTTGGAATCGGCTTTTGAAAAAAATTCTGTGAAAATCGCAAAAATTTTGGGTATCGAAATCTGGCAAAAGTCTGCATAAAAGGGCTCTCCTGGCCAAATGGTTTAACTTTGGCAGGTCCCTGCTGGTCTGTTATGAAACTAGAATATCTTTTGCAGATTCTGGAAGTGATTGCGATCGCAAAGCTCTATTAGTTACTGTGGAATCGACTTTTAAAAATGAGAGGGCGTAAAATTCGACAAAAAAATTTGGCGACGAAATCGAGCACATGCCTTCATAAAAGGGCTCTCCTGGCCAAATGGTTTAACTTTGGCAGGTCCCTGCTGGTCTGTTATGAAACTAGAATATCTTTTGCAGATTCTGGAAGTGATTGCGATCGCAAAGCTCTATTAGTTGCTTTGGAATCGGCTTTTGAAAAAAATTCTGTGAAAATCGCAAAAATTTTGGGTATCGAAATCTGGCAAAAGTCTGCATAAAAGGGCTCTCCTGGCCAAATGGTTTAACTTTGGCAGGTCCCTGCTGGTCTGTTATGAAACTAGAATATCTTTTGCAGATTCTGGAAGTGATTGCGATCGCAAAGCTCTATTAGTTACTGTGGAATCGACTTTTAAAAATGAGAGGGCGTAAAATTCGACAAAAAAATTTGGCGACGAAATCGAGCACATGCCTTCATAAAAGGGCTCTCCTGGCCAAATGGTTTAACTTTGGCAGGTCCCTCGTGCTTCATCATGAAAGTAGACTTCGTGGGGCAGATTCTGGAAGTGATTGCGATCGCAAAGCTCTATTAGTTGCTTTGGAATCGGCTTTTGAAAAAAATTCTGTGAAAATCGCAAAAATTTTGGGTATCGAAATCTGGCAAAAGTCTGCATAAAAGGGCTCTCCTGGCCAAATGGTTTAACTTTGGCAGGTCCCTGCTGGTCTGTTATGAAACTAGAATATCTTTTGCAGATTCTGGAAGTGATTGCGATCGCAAAGCTCTATTAGTTACTGTGGAATCGACTTTTAAAAATGAGAGGGCGTAAAATTCGACAAAAAAATTTGGCGACGAAATCGAGCACATGCCTTCATAAAAGGGCTCTCCTGGCCAAATGGTTTAACTTTGGCAGGTCCCTGCTGGTCTGTTATGAAACTAGAATATCTTTTGCAGATTCTGGAAGTGATTGCGATCGCAAAGCTCTATTAGTTGCTTTGGAATCGGCTTTTGAAAAAAATTCTGTGAAAATCGCAAAAATTTTGGGTATCGAAATCTGGCAAAAGTCTGCATAAAAGGGCTCTCCTGGCCAAATGGTTTAACTTTGGCAGGTCCCTGCTGGTCTGTTATGAAACTAGAATATCTTTTGCAGATTCTGGAAGTGATTGCGATCGCAAAGCTCTATTAGTTACTGTGGAATCGACTTTTAAAAATGAGAGGGCGTAAAATTCGACAAAAAAATTTGGCGACGAAATCGAGCACATGCCTTCATAAAAGGGCTCTCCTGGCCAAATGGTTTAACTTTGGCAGGTCCCTCGTGCTTCATCATGAAAGTAGACTTCGTGGGGCAGATTCTGGAAGTGATTGCGATCGCAAAGCTCTATTAGTTGCTTTGGAATCGGCTTTTGAAAAAAATTCTGTGAAAATCGCAAAAATTTTGGGTATCGAAATCTGGCAAAAGTCTGCATAAAAGGGCTCTCCTGGCCAAATGGTTTAACTTTGGCAGGTCCCTGCTGGTCTGTTATGAAACTAGAATATCTTTTGCAGATTCTGGAAGTGATTGCGATCGCAAAGCTCTATTAGTTACTGTGGAATCGACTTTTAAAAATGAGAGGGCGTAAAATTCGACAAAAAAATTTGGCGACGAAATCGAGCACATGCCTTCATAAAAGGGCTCTCCTGGCCAAATGGTTTAACTTTGGCAGGTCCCTGCTGGTCTGTTATGAAACTAGAATATCTTTTGCAGATTCTGGAAGTGATTGCGATCGCAAAGCTCTATTAGTTGCTTTGGAATCGGCTTTTGAAAAAAATTCTGTGAAAATCGCAAAAATTTTGGGTATCGAAATCTGGCAAAAGTCTGCATAAAAGGGCTCTCCTGGCCAAATGGTTTAACTTTGGCAGGTCCCTGCTGGTCTGTTATGAAACTAGAATATCTTTTGCAGATTCTGGAAGTGATTGCGATCGCAAAGCTCTATTAGTTACTGTGGAATCGACTTTTAAAAATGAGAGGGCGTAAAATTCGACAAAAAAATTTGGCGACGAAATCGAGCACATGCCTTCATAAAAGGGCTCTCCTGGCCAAATGGTTTAACTTTGGCAGGTCCCTCGTGCTTCATCATGAAAGTAGACTTCGTGGGGCAGATTCTGGAAGTGATTGCGATCGCAAAGCTCTATTAGTTGCTTTGGAATCGGCTTTTGAAAAAAATTCTGTGAAAATCGCAAAAATTTTGGGTATCGAAATCTGGCAAAAGTCTGCATAAAAGGGCTCTCCTGGCCAAATGGTTTAACTTTGGCAGGTCCCTGCTGGTCTGTTATGAAACTAGAATATCTTTTGCAGATTCTGGAAGTGATTGCGATCGCAAAGCTCTATTAGTTACTGTGGAATCGACTTTTAAAAATGAGAGGGCGTAAAATTCGACAAAAAAATTTGGCGACGAAATCGAGCACATGCCTTCATAAAAGGGCTCTCCTGGCCAAATGGTTTAACTTTGGCAGGTCCCTGCTGGTCTGTTATGAAACTAGAATATCTGTTGCAGATTCTGGAAGTGATTGCGATCGCAAAGCTCTATTAGTTGCTTTGGAATCGGCTTTTGAAAAAAATTCTGTGAAAATCGCAAAAATTTTGGGTATCGAAATCTGGCAAAAGTCTGCATAAAAGGGCTCTCCTGGCCAAATGGTTTAACTTTGGCAGGTCCCTGCTGGTCTGTTATGAAACTAGAATATCTTTTGCAGATTCTGGAAGTGATTGCGATCGCAAAGCTCTATTAGTTACTGTGGAATCGACTTTTAAAAATGAGAGGGCGTAAAATTCGACAAAAAAATTTGGCGACGAAATCGAGCACATGCCTTCATAAAAGGGCTCTCCTGGCCAAATGGTTTAACTTTGGCAGGTCCCTCGTGCTTCATCATGAAAGTAGACTTCGTGGGGCAGATTCTGGAAGTGATTGCGATCGCAAAGCTCTATTAGTTGCTTTGGAATCGGCTTTTGAAAAAA
This sequence comes from Salticus scenicus, assembly GCA_963930645.1. Taxonomy (NCBI): domain Eukaryota; kingdom Metazoa; phylum Arthropoda; class Arachnida; order Araneae; family Salticidae; genus Salticus; species Salticus scenicus. Next base: position 678,078 of record CAWVNO010000769.1, read on the forward strand.
ATTCTGTGAAAATCGCAAAAATTTTGGGTATCGAAATCTGGCAAAAGTCTGCATAAAAGGGCTCTCCTGGCCAAATGGTTTAACTTTGGCAGGTCCCTGCTGGTCTGTTATGAAACTAGAATATCTTTTGCAGATTCTGGAAGTGATTGCGATCGCAAAGCTCTATTAGTTACTGTGGAATCGACTTTTAAAAATGAGAGGGCGTAAAATTCGACAAAAAAATTTGGCGACGAAATCGAGCACATGCCTTCATAAAAGGGCTCTCCTGGCCAAATGGTTTAACTTTGGCAGGTCCCTGCTGGTCTGTTATGAAACTAGAATATCTTTTGCAGATTCTGGAAGTGATTGCGATCGCAAAGCTCTATTAGTTGCTTTGGAATCGGCTTTTGAAAAAAATTCTGTGAAAATCGCAAAAATTTTGGGTATCGAAATCTGGCAAAAGTCTGCATAAAAGGGCTCTCCTGGCCAAATGGTTTAACTTTGGCAGGTCCCTGCTGGTCTGTTATGAAACTAGAATATCTTTTGCAGATTCTGGAAGTGATTGCGATCGCAAAGCTCTATTAGTTACTGTGGAATCGACTTTTAAAAATGAGAGGGCGTAAAATTCGACAAAAAAATTTGGCGACGAAATCGAGCACATGCCTTCATAAAAGGGCTCTCCTGGCCAAATGGTTTAACTTTGGCAGGTCCCTCGTGCTTCATCATGAAAGTAGACTTCGTGGGGCAGATTCTGGAAGTGATTGCGATCGCAAAGCTCTATTAGTTGCTTTGGAATCGGCTTTTGAAAAAAATTCTGTGAAAATCGCAAAAATTTTGGGTATCGAAATCTGGCAAAAGTCTGCATAAAAGGGCTCTCCTGGCCAAATGGTTTAACTTTGGCAGGTCCCTGCTGGTCTGTTATGAAACTAGAATATCTTTTGCAGATTCTGGAAGTGATTGCGATCGCAAAGCTCTATTAGTTACTGTGGAATCGACTTTTAAAAATGAGAGGGCGTAAAATTCGACAAAAAAATTTGGCGACGAAATCGAGCACATGCCTTCATAAAAGGGCTCTCCTGGCCAAATGGTTTAACTTTGGCAGGTCCCTGCTGGTCTGTTATGAAACTAGAATATCTTTTGCAGATTCTGGAAGTGATTGCGATCGCAAAGCTCTATTAGTTGCTTTGGAATCGGCTTTTGAAAAAAATTCTGTGAAAATCGCAAAAATTTTGGGTATCGAAATCTGGCAAAAGTCTGCATAAAAGGGCTCTCCTGGCCAAATGGTTTAACTTTGGCAGGTCCCTGCTGGTCTGTTATGAAACTAGAATATCTTTTGCAGATTCTGGAAGTGATTGCGATCGCAAAGCTCTATTAGTTACTGTGGAATCGACTTTTAAAAATGAGAGGGCGTAAAATTCGACAAAAAAATTTGGCGACGAAATCGAGCACATGCCTTCATAAAAGGGCTCTCCTGGCCAAATGGTTTAACTTTGGCAGGTCCCTCGTGCTTCATCATGAAAGTAGACTTCGTGGGGCAGATTCTGGAAGTGATTGCGATCGCAAAGCTCTATTAGTTGCTTTGGAATCGGCTTTTGAAAAAAATTCTGTGAAAATCGCAAAAATTTTGGGTATCGAAATCTGGCAAAAGTCTGCATAAAAGGGCTCTCCTGGCCAAATGGTTTAACTTTGGCAGGTCCCTGCTGGTCTGTTATGAAACTAGAATATCTTTTGCAGATTCTGGAAGTGATTGCGATCGCAAAGCTCTATTAGTTACTGTGGAATCGACTTTTAAAAATGAGAGGGCGTAAAATTCGACAAAAAAATTTGGCGACGAAATCGAGCACATGCCTTCATAAAAGGGCTCTCCTGGCCAAATGGTTTAACTTTGGCAGGTCCCTGCTGGTCTGTTATGAAACTAGAATATCTTTTGCAGATTCTGGAAGTGATTGCGATCGCAAAGCTCTATTAGTTGCTTTGGAATCGGCTTTTGAAAAAAATTCTGTGAAAATCGCAAAAATTTTGGGTATCGAAATCTGGCAAAAGTCTGCATAAAAGGGCTCTCCTGGCCAAATGGTTTAACTTTGGCAGGTCCCTGCTGGTCTGTTATGAAACTAGAATATCTTTTGCAGATTCTGGAAGTGATTGCGATCGCAAAGCTCTATTAGTTACTGTGGAATCGACTTTTAAAAATGAGAGGGCGTAAAATTCGACAAAAAAATTTGGCGACGAAATCGAGCACATGCCTTCATAAAAGGGCTCTCCTGGCCAAATGGTTTAACTTTGGCAGGTCCCTCGTGCTTCATCATGAAAGTAGACTTCGTGGGGCAGATTCTGGAAGTGATTGCGATCGCAAAGCTCTATTAGTTGCTTTGGAATCGGCTTTTGAAAAAAATTCTGTGAAAATCGCAAAAATTTTGGGTATCGAAATCTGGCAAAAGTCTGCATAAAAGGGCTCTCCTGGCCAAATGGTTTAACTTTGGCAGGTCCCTGCTGGTCTGTTATGAAACTAGAATATCTTTTGCAGATTCTGGAAGTGATTGCGATCGCAAAGCTCTATTAGTTACTGTGGAATCGACTTTTAAAAATGAGAGGGCGTAAAATTCGACAAAAAAATTTGGCGACGAAATCGAGCACATGCCTTCATAAAAGGGCTCTCCTGGCCAAATGGTTTAACTTTGGCAGGTCCCTGCTGGTCTGTTATGAAACTAGAATATCTTTTGCAGATTCTGGAAGTGATTGCGATCGCAAAGCTCTATTAGTTGCTTTGGAATCGGCTTTTGAAAAAAATTCTGTGAAAATCGCAAAAATTTTGGGTATCGAAATCTGGCAAAAGTCTGCATAAAAGGGCTCTCCTGGCCAAATGGTTTAACTTTGGCAGGTCCCTGCTGGTCTGTTATGAAACTAGAATATCTTTTGCAGATTCTGGAAGTGATTGCGATCGCAAAGCTCTATTAGTTACTGTGGAATCGACTTTTAAAAATGAGAGGGCGTAAAATTCGACAAAAAAATTTGGCGACGAAATCGAGCACATGCCTTCATAAAAGGGCTCTCCTGGCCAAATGGTTTAACTTTGGCAGGTCCCTCGTGCTTCATCATGAAAGTAGACTTCGTGGGGCAGATTCTGGAAGTGATTGCGATCGCAAAGCTCTATTAGTTGCTTTGGAATCGGCTTTTGAAAAAAATTCTGTGAAAATCGCAAAAATTTTGGGTATCGAAATCTGGCAAAAGTCTGCATAAAAGGGCTCTCCTGGCCAAATGGTTTAACTTTGGCAGGTCCCTGCTGGTCTGTTATGAAACTAGAATATCTTTTGCAGATTCTGGAAGTGATTGCGATCGCAAAGCTCTATTAGTTACTGTGGAATCGACTTTTAAAAATGAGAGGGCGTAAAATTCGACAAAAAAATTTGGCGACGAAATCGAGCACATGCCTTCATAAAAGGGCTCTCCTGGCCAAATGGTTTAACTTTGGCAGGTCCCTGCTGGTCTGTTATGAAACTAGAATATCTTTTGCAGATTCTGGAAGTGATTGCGATCGCAAAGCTCTATTAGTTGCTTTGGAATCGGCTTTTGAAAAAAATTCTGTGAAAATCGCAAAAATTTTGGGTATCGAAATCTGGCAAAAGTCTGCATAAAAGGGCTCTCCTGGCCAAATGGTTTAACTTTGGCAGGTCCCTGCTGGTCTGTTATGAAACTAGAATATCTTTTGCAGATTCTGGAAGTGATTGCGATCGCAAAGCTCTATTAGTTACTGTGGAATCGACTTTTAAAAATGAGAGGGCGTAAAATTCGACAAAAAAATTTGGCGACGAAATCGAGCACATGCCTTCATAAAAGGGCTCTCCTGGCCAAATGGTTTAACTTTGGCAGGTCCCTCGTGCTTCATCATGAAAGTAGACTTCGTGGGGCAGATTCTGGAAGTGATTGCGATCGCAAAGCTCTATTAGTTGCTTTGGAATCGGCTTTTGAAAAAAATTCTGTGAAAATCGCAAAAATTTTGGGTATCGAAATCTGGCAAAAGTCTGCATAAAAGGGCTCTCCTGGCCAAATGGTTTAACTTTGGCAGGTCCCTGCTGGTCTGTTATGAAACTAGAATATCTTTTGCAGATTCTGGAAGTGATTGCGATCGCAAAGCTCTATTAGTTACTGTGGAATCGACTTTTAAAAATGAGAGGGCGTAAAATTCGACAAAAAAATTTGGCGACGAAATCGAGCACATGCCTTCATAAAAGGGCTCTCCTGGCCAAATGGTTTAACTTTGGCAGGTCCCTGCTGGTCTGTTATGAAACTAGAATATCTTTTGCAGATTCTGGAAGTGATTGCGATCGCAAAGCTCTATTAGTTGCTTTGGAATCGGCTTTTGAAAAAAATTCTGTGAAAATCGCAAAAATTTTGGGTATCGAAATCTGGCAAAAGTCTGCATAAAAGGGCTCTCCTGGCCAAATGGTTTAACTTTGGCAGGTCCCTGCTGGTCTGTTATGAAACTAGAATATCTTTTGCAGATTCTGGAAGTGATTGCGATCGCAAAGCTCTATTAGTTACTGTGGAATCGACTTTTAAAAATGAGAGGGCGTAAAATTCGACAAAAAAATTTGGCGACGAAATCGAGCACATGCCTTCATAAAAGGGCTCTCCTGGCCAAATGGTTTAACTTTGGCAGGTCCCTCGTGCTTCATCATGAAAGTAGACTTCGTGGGGCAGATTCTGGAAGTGATTGCGATCGCAAAGCTCTATTAGTTGCTTTGGAATCGGCTTTTGAAAAAAATTCTGTGAAAATCGCAAAAATTTTGGGTATCGAAATCTGGCAAAAGTCTGCATAAAAGGGCTCTCCTGGCCAAATGGTTTAACTTTGGCAGGTCCCTGCTGGTCTGTTATGAAACTAGAATATCTTTTGCAGATTCTGGAAGTGATTGCGATCGCAAAGCTCTATTAGTTACTGTGGAATCGACTTTTAAAAATGAGAGGGCGTAAAATTCGACAAAAAAATTTGGCGACGAAATCGAGCACATGCCTTCATAAAAGGGCTCTCCTGGCCAAATGGTTTAACTTTGGCAGGTCCCTGCTGGTCTGTTATGAAACTAGAATATCTTTTGCAGATTCTGGAAGTGATTGCGATCGCAAAGCTCTATTAGTTGCTTTGGAATCGGCTTTTGAAAAAAATTCTGTGAAAATCGCAAAAATTTTGGGTATCGAAATCTGGCAAAAGTCTGCATAAAAGGGCTCTCCTGGCCAAATGGTTTAACTTTGGCAGGTCCCTGCTGGTCTGTTATGAAACTAGAATATCTTTTGCAGATTCTGGAAGTGATTGCGATCGCAAAGCTCTATTAGTTACTGTGGAATCGACTTTTAAAAATGAGAGGGCGTAAAATTCGACAAAAAAATTTGGCGACGAAATCGAGCACATGCCTTCATAAAAGGGCTCTCCTGGCCAAATGGTTTAACTTTGGCAGGTCCCTCGTGCTTCATCATGAAAGTAGACTTCGTGGGGCAGATTCTGGAAGTGATTGCGATCGCAAAGCTCTATTAGTTGCTTTGGAATCGGCTTTTGAAAAAAATTCTGTGAAAATCGCAAAAATTTTGGGTATCGAAATCTGGCAAAAGTCTGCATAAAAGGGCTCTCCTGGCCAAATGGTTTAACTTTGGCAGGTCCCTGCTGGTCTGTTATGAAACTAGAATATCTTTTGCAGATTCTGGAAGTGATTGCGATCGCAAAGCTCTATTAGTTACTGTGGAATCGACTTTTAAAAATGAGAGGGCGTAAAATTCGACAAAAAAATTTGGCGACGAAATCGAGCACATGCCTTCATAAAAGGGCTCTCCTGGCCAAATGGTTTAACTTTGGCAGGTCCCTGCTGGTCTGTTATGAAACTAGAATATCTTTTGCAGATTCTGGAAGTGATTGCGATCGCAAAGCTCTATTAGTTGCTTTGGAATCGGCTTTTGAAAAAAATTCTGTGAAAATCGCAAAAATTTTGGGTATCGAAATCTGGCAAAAGTCTGCATAAAAGGGCTCTCCTGGCCAAATGGTTTAACTTTGGCAGGTCCCTGCTGGTCTGTTATGAAACTAGAATATCTTTTGCAGATTCTGGAAGTGATTGCGATCGCAAAGCTCTATTAGTTACTGTGGAATCGACTTTTAAAAATGAGAGGGCGTAAAATTCGACAAAAAAATTTGGCGACGAAATCGAGCACATGCCTTCATAAAAGGGCTCTCCTGGCCAAATGGTTTAACTTTGGCAGGTCCCTCGTGCTTCATCATGAAAGTAGACTTCGTGGGGCAGATTCTGGAAGTGATTGCGATCGCAAAGCTCTATTAGTTGCTTTGGAATCGGCTTTTGAAAAAAATTCTGTGAAAATCGCAAAAATTTTGGGTATCGAAATCTGGCAAAAGTCTGCATAAAAGGGCTCTCCTGGCCAAATGGTTTAACTTTGGCAGGTCCCTGCTGGTCTGTTATGAAACTAGAATATCTTTTGCAGATTCTGGAAGTGATTGCGATCGCAAAGCTCTATTAGTTACTGTGGAATCGACTTTTAAAAATGAGAGGGCGTAAAATTCGACAAAAAAATTTGGCGACGAAATCGAGCACATGCCTTCATAAAAGGGCTCTCCTGGCCAAATGGTTTAACTTTGGCAGGTCCCTGCTGGTTCTGTTATGAAACTAGAATATCTTTTGCAGATTCTGGAAGTGATTGCGATCGCAAAGCTCTATTAGTTGCTTTGGAATCGGCTTTTGAAAAAAATTCTGTGAAAATCGCAAAAATTTTGGGTATCGAAATCTGGCAAAAGTCTGCATAAAAGGGCTCTCCTGGCCAAATGGTTTAACTTTGGCAGGTCCCTGCTGGTCTGTTATGAAACTAGAATATCTTTTGCAGATTCTGGAAGTGATTGCGATCGCAAAGCTCTATTAGTTACTGTGGAATCGACTTTTAAAAATGAGAGGGCGTAAAATTCGACAAAAAAATTTGGCGACGAAATCGAGCACATGCCTTCATAAAAGGGCTCTCCTGGCCAAATGGTTTAACTTTGGCAGGTCCCTCGTGCTTCATCATGAAAGTAGACTTCGTGGGGCAGATTCTGGAAGTGATTGCGATCGCAAAGCTCTATTAGTTGCTTTGGAATCGGCTTTTGAAAAAAATTCTGTGAAAATCGCAAAAATTTTGGGTATCGAAATCTGGCAAAAGTCTGCATAAAAGGGCTCTCCTGGCCAAATGGTTTAACTTTGGCAGGTCCCTGCTGGTCTGTTATGAAACTAGAATATCTTTTGCAGATTCTGGAAGTGATTGCGATCGCAAAGCTCTATTAGTTACTGTGGAATCGACTTTTAAAAATGAGAGGGCGTAAAATTCGACAAAAAAATTTGGCGACGAAATCGAGCACATGCCTTCATAAAAGGGCTCTCCTGGCCAAATGGTTTAACTTTGGCAGGTCCCTGCTGGTCTGTTATGAAACTAGAATATCTTTTGCAGATTCTGGAAGTGATTGCGATCGCAAAGCTCTATTAGTTGCTTTGGAATCGGCTTTTGAAAAAAATTCTGTGAAAATCGCAAAAATTTTGGGTATCGAAATCTGGCAAAAGTCTGCATAAAAGGGCTCTCCTGGCCAAATGGTTTAACTTTGGCAGGTCCCTGCTGGTCTGTTATGAAACTAGAATATCTTTTGCAGATTCTGGAAGTGATTGCGATCGCAAAGCTCTATTAGTTACTGTGGAATCGACTTTTAAAAATGAGAGGGCGTAAAATTCGACAAAAAAATTTGGCGACGAAATCGAGCACATGCCTTCATAAAAGGGCTCTCCTGGCCAAATGGTTTAACTTTGGCAGGTCCCTCGTGCTTCATCATGAAAGTAGACTTCGTGGGGCAGATTCTGGAAGTGATTGCGATCGCAAAGCTCTATTAGTTGCTTTGGAATCGGCTTTTGAAAAAAATTCTGTGAAAATCGCAAAAATTTTGGGTATCGAAATCTGGCAAAAGTCTGCATAAAAGGGCTCTCCTGGCCAAATGGTTTAACTTTGGCAGGTCCCTGCTGGTCTGTTATGAAACTAGAATATCTTTTGCAGATTCTGGAAGTGATTGCGATCGCAAAGCTCTATTAGTTACTGTGGAATCGACTTTTAAAAATGAGAGGGCGTAAAATTCGACAAAAAAATTTGGCGACGAAATCGAGCACATGCCTTCATAAAAGGGCTCTCCTGGCCAAATGGTTTAACTTTGGCAGGTCCCTGCTGGTCTGTTATGAAACTAGAATATCTTTTGCAGATTCTGGAAGTGATTGCGATCGCAAAGCTCTATTAGTTGCTTTGGAATCGGCTTTTGAAAAAAATTCTGTGAAAATCGCAAAAATTTTGGGTATCGAAATCTGGCAAAAGTCTGCATAAAAGGGCTCTCCTGGCCAAATGGTTTAACTTTGGCAGGTCCCTGCTGGTCTGTTATGAAACTAGAATATCTTTTGCAGATTCTGGAAGTGATTGCGATCGCAAAGCTCTATTAGTTACTGTGGAATCGACTTTTAAAAATGAGAGGGCGTAAAATTCGACAAAAAAATTTGGCGACGAAATCGAGCACATGCCTTCATAAAAGGGCTCTCCTGGCCAAATGGTTTAACTTTGGCAGGTCCCTCGTGCTTCATCATGAAAGTAGACTTCGTGGGGCAGATTCTGGAAGTGATTGCGATCGCAAAGCTCTATTAGTTGCTTTGGAATCGGCTTTTGAAAAAAATTCTGTGAAAATCGCAAAAATTTTGGGTATCGAAATCTGGCAAAAGTCTGCATAAAAGGGCTCTCCTGGCCAAATGGTTTAACTTTGGCAGGTCCCTGCTGGTCTGTTATGAAACTAGAATATCTTTTGCAGATTCTGGAAGTGATTGCGATCGCAAAGCTCTATTAGTTACTGTGGAATCGACTTTTAAAAATGAGAGGGCGTAAAATTCGACAAAAAAATTTGGCGACGAAATCGAGCACATGCCTTCATAAAAGGGCTCTCCTGGCCAAATGGTTTAACTTTGGCAGGTCCCTGCTGGTCTGTTATGAAACTAGAATATCTTTTGCAGATTCTGGAAGTGATTGCGATCGCAAAGCTCTATTAGTTGCTTTGGAATCGGCTTTTGAAAAAAATTCTGTGAAAATCGCAAAAATTTTGGGTATCGAAATCTGGCAAAAGTCTGCATAAAAGGGCTCTCCTGGCCAAATGGTTTAACTTTGGCAGGTCCCTGCTGGTCTGTTATGAAACTAGAATATCTTTTGCAGATTCTGGAAGTGATTGCGATCGCAAAGCTCTATTAGTTACTGTGGAATCGACTTTTAAAAATGAGAGGGCGTAAAATTCGACAAAAAAATTTGGCGACGAAATCGAGCACATGCCTTCATAAAAGGGCTCTCCTGGCCAAATGGTTTAACTTTGGCAGGTCCCTCGTGCTTCATCATGAAAGTAGACTTCGTGGGGCAGATTCTGGAAGTGATTGCGATCGCAAAGCTCTATTAGTTGCTTTGGAATCGGCTTTTGAAAAAAATTCTGTGAAAATCGCAAAAATTTTGGGTATCGAAATCTGGCAAAAGTCTGCATAAAAGGGCTCTCCTGGCCAAATGGTTTAACTTTGGCAGGTCCCTGCTGGTCTGTTATGAAACTAGAATATCTTTTGCAGATTCTGGAAGTGATTGCGATCGCAAAGCTCTATTAGTTACTGTGGAATCGACTTTTAAAAATGAGAGGGCGTAAAATTCGACAAAAAAATTTGGCGACGAAATCGAGCACATGCCTTCATAAAAGGGCTCTCCTGGCCAAATGGTTTAACTTTGGCAGGTCCCTGCTGGTCTGTTATGAAACTAGAATATCTTTTGCAGATTCTGGAAGTGATTGCGATCGCAAAGCTCTATTAGTTGCTTTGGAATCGGCTTTTGAAAAAAATTCTGTGAAAATCGCAAAAATTTTGGGTATCGAAATCTGGCAAAAGTCTGCATAAAAGGGCTCTCCTGGCCAAATGGTTTAACTTTGGCAGGTCCCTGCTGGTCTGTTATGAAACTAGAATATCTTTTGCAGATTCTGGAAGTGATTGCGATCGCAAAGCTCTATTAGTTACTGTGGAATCGACTTTTAAAAATGAGAGGGCGTAAAATTCGACAAAAAAATTTGGCGACGAAATCGAGCACATGCCTTCATAAAAGGGCTCTCCTGGCCAAATGGTTTAACTTTGGCAGGTCCCTCGTGCTTCATCATGAAAGTAGACTTCGTGGGGCAGATTCTGGAAGTGATTGCGATCGCAAAGCTCTATTAGTTGCTTTGGAATCGGCTTTTGAAAAAAATTCTGTGAAAATCGCAAAAATTTTGGGTATCGAAATCTGGCAAAAGTCTGCATAAAAGGGCTCTCCTGGCCAAATGGTTTAACTTTGGCAGGTCCCTGCTGGTCTGTTATGAAACTAGAATATCTTTTGCAGATTCTGGAAGTGATTGCGATCGCAAAGCTCTATTAGTTACTGTGGAATCGACTTTTAAAAATGAGAGGGCGTAAAATTCGACAAAAAAATTTGGCGACGAAATCGAGCACATGCCTTCATAAAAGGGCTCTCCTGGCCAAATGGTTTAACTTTGGCAGGTCCCTGCTGGTCTGTTATGAAACTAGAATATCTTTTGCAGATTCTGGAAGTGATTGCGATCGCAAAGCTCTATTAGTTGCTTTGGAATCGGCTTTTGAAAAAAATTCTGTGAAAATCGCAAAAATTTTGGGTATCGAAATCTGGCAAAAGTCTGCATAAAAGGGCTCTCCTGGCCAAATGGTTTAACTTTGGCAGGTCCCTGCTGGTCTGTTATGAAACTAGAATATCTTTTGCAGATTCTGGAAGTGATTGCGATCGCAAAGCTCTATTAGTTACTGTGGAATCGACTTTTAAAAATGAGAGGGCGTAAAATTCGACAAAAAAATTTGGCGACGAAATCGAGCACATGCCTTCATAAAAGGGCTCTCCTGGCCAAATGGTTTAACTTTGGCAGGTCCCTCGTGCTTCATCATGAAAGTAGACTTCGTGGGGCAGATTCTGGAAGTGATTGCGATCGCAAAGCTCTATTAGTTGCTTTGGAATCGGCTTTTGAAAAAAATTCTGTGAAAATCGCAAAAATTTTGGGTATCGAAATCTGGCAAAAGTCTGCATAAAAGGGCTCTCCTGGCCAAATGGTTTAACTTTGGCAGGTCCCTGCTGGTCTGTTATGAAACTAGAATATCTTTTGCAGATTCTGGAAGTGATTGCGATCGCAAAGCTCTATTAGTTACTGTGGAATCGACTTTTAAAAATGAGAGGGCGTAAAATTCGACAAAAAAATTTGGCGACGAAATCGAGCACATGCCTTCATAAAAGGGCTCTCCTGGCCAAATGGTTTAACTTTGGCAGGTCCCTGCTGGTCTGTTATGAAACTAGAATATCTTTTGCAGATTCTGGAAGTGATTGCGATCGCAAAGCTCTATTAGTTGCTTTGGAATCGGCTTTTGAAAAAAATTCTGTGAAAATCGCAAAAATTTTGGGTATCGAAATCTGGCAAAAGTCTGCATAAAAGGGCTCTCCTGGCCAAATGGTTTAACTTTGGCAGGTCCCTGCTGGTCTGTTATGAAACTAGAATATCTTTTGCAGATTCTGGAAGTGATTGCGATCGCAAAGCTCTATTAGTTACTGTGGAATCGACTTTTAAAAATGAGAGGGCGTAAAATTCGACAAAAAAATTTGGCGACGAAATCGAGCACATGCCTTCATAAAAGGGCTCTCCTGGCCAAATGGTTTAACTTTGGCAGGTCCCTCGTGCTTCATCATGAAAGTAGACTTCGTGGGGCAGATTCTGGAAGTGATTGCGATCGCAAAGCTCTATTAGTTGCTTTGGAATCGGCTTTTGAAAAAAATTCTGTGAAAATCGCAAAAATTTTGGGTATCGAAATCTGGCAAAAGTCTGCATAAAAGGGCTCTCCTGGCCAAATGGTTTAACTTTGGCAGGTCCCTGCTGGTCTGTTATGAAACTAGAATATCTTTTGCAGATTCTGGAAGTGATTGCGATCGCAAAGCTCTATTAGTTACTGTGGAATCGACTTTTAAAAATGAGAGGGCGTAAAATTCGACAAAAAAATTTGGCGACGAAATCGAGCACATGCCTTCATAAAAGGGCTCTCCTGGCCAAATGGTTTAACTTTGGCAGGTCCCTGCTGGTCTGTTATGAAACTAGAATATCTTTTGCAGATTCTGGAAGTGATTGCGATCGCAAAGCTCTATTAGTTGCTTTGGAATCGGCTTTTGAAAAAAATTCTGTGAAAATCGCAAAAATTTTGGGTATCGAAATCTGGCAAAAGTCTGCATAAAAGGGCTCTCCTGGCCAAATGGTTTAACTTTGGCAGGTCCCTGCTGGTCTGTTATGAAACTAGAATATCTTTTGCAGATTCTGGAAGTGATTGCGATCGCAAAGCTCTATTAGTTACTGTGGAATCGACTTTTAAAAATGAGAGGGCGTAAAATTCGACAAAAAAATTTGGCGACGAAATCGAGCACATGCCTTCATAAAAGGGCTCTCCTGGCCCAAATGGTTTAACTTTGGCAGGTCCCTCGTGCTTCATCATGAAAGTAGACTTCGTGGGGCAGATTCTGGAAGTGATTGCGATCGCAAAGCTCTATTAGTTGCTTTGGAATCGGCTTTTGAAAAAAATTCTGTGAAAATCGCAAAAATTTTGGGTATCGAAATCTGGCAAAAGTCTGCATAAAAGGGCTCTCCTGGCCAAATGGTTTAACTTTGGCAGGTCCCTGCTGGTCTGTTATGAAACTAGAATATCTTTTGCAGATTCTGGAAGTGATTGCGATCGCAAAGCTCTATTAGTTACTGTGGAATCGACTTTTAAAAATGAGAGGGCGTAAAATTCGACAAAAAAATTTGGCGACGAAATCGAGCACATGCCTTCATAAAAGGGCTCTCCTGGCCAAATGGTTTAACTTTGGCAGGTCCCTGCTGGGTCTGTTATGAAACTAGAATATCTTTTGCAGATTCTGGAAGTGATTGCGATCGCAAAGC
>CAWVNO010000769.1:691280-861200 GCA_963930645.1 Salticus scenicus
AACTATGTGAAAAATACCAGAGCCGGGAATCGAACCCGGGCCCTCCGCTTAACGCACGGATGCTCTACCACTGAGCTACCCTGGCCGATAACCAGCTAGGCATTTCTCACATAATATACGTTGGCAAAGTCACCGAGTCTGCAAACGCAGATATATCAGGTGAGACAATAATAATCGTAGCACAACTCCATAGACCACGAAATTTCAATTTAGAAATTTTTATTCATTAATTCATCAACCGTGAATATTTATTTAAATCAAATTGGAGTGTACAGGTTGATATTTTTTTTTTTTTTTTTTTTTTTTTTATTTATTACCAACTATGTGAAAACTATGTGAACTATTTTTCACATAGTTGGTAATAAAAAAAAAAAAAATATCAACCTGTACACTCCAATTTGATTTAAATAAATATTCACGGTTGATGAATTAATGAATAAAAATTTCTAAATTGAAATTTCGTGGTCTATGGAGTTGTGCTACGATTATTATTGTCTCACCTGATATATCTGCGTTTGCAGACTCGGTGACTTTGCCAACGTATATTATGTGAGAAATGCCTAGCTGGTTATCGGCCAGGGTAGCTCAGTGGTAGAGCATCCGTGCGTTAAGCGGAGGGCCCGGGTTCGATTCCCGGCTCTGGTATTTTTCACATAGTTGGTAATAAATAAAAAAAAAATATCAACCTGTACACTCCAATTTGATTTAAATAAATATTCACGGTTGATGAATTAATGAATAAAAATTTCTAAATTGAAATTTCGTGGTCTATGGAGTTGTGCTACGATTATTATTGTCTCACCTGATATATCTGCGTTTGCAGACTCGGTGACTTTGCCAACGTATATTATGTGAGAAATGCCTAGCTGGTTATCGGCCAGGGTAGCTCAGTGGTAGAGCATCCGTGCGTTAAGCGGAGGGCCCGGGTTCGATTCCCGGCTCTGGTATTTTTCACATAGTTGGTAATAAATAAAAAAAAAAAATATCAACCTGTACACTTCAATTTGATTTAAATAAATATTCACGGTTGATGAATTAATGAATAAAAATTTCCAAATTGAAATTTCGTGGTCTATGGAGTTGTGCTACGATTATTATTGTCTCACCTGATATATCTGCGTTTGCAGACTCGGTGACTTTGCCAACGTATATTATGTGAGAAATGCCTAGCTGGTTATCGGCCAGGGTAGCTCAGTGGTAGAGCATCCGTGCGTTAAGCGGAGGGCCCGGGTTCGATTCCCGGCTCTGGTATTTTTCACATAGTTGGTAATAAATAAAAAAAAAATATCAACCTGTACACTCCAATTTGATTTAAATAAGAAAAGTACTACTTAATTAAATGAAATTTTAAACTAATGTCAAATATCGCTATGAAAATATTTTTTTACACACGAATTCCAGACAAAGAAGTATTTTTGTAGAGTTACTAAGTTTTTTTTTCCCTAATTTTTATTACTATTCACGTGAAATTAAAAAAAAATATTTTTTTTTATTCTCATGGCTATTATCTCGTAATTTTCATTGCTGTATGGATGTCTTGTAAGTTTGAGACAATGGAAGGTCGCCACAGTTTTAAAACTGAGCTGGATCCAGCACAGGGTTCATACTCAAATATGGGGAAAAAATTCCCTCAGTTTTCCCCGAGTTCCCAGACAATTTTCAAGAAAATATTAGCGACATATTACAAGAATAGAAGCTTATTCTTCCAATCTGCAGCAAATGTTCTTGGATGGTTAAGGCTGTTTGAGAGTTTCTCAATTGTTTGACATGGATTTGCTTCCACTTCTGCCCTTAGCACGTCGTTATCTAATGTTGTTGGTCTTCCTGATCGATGGGCGTCCGAGAGATCAAAATTGCCTGATCTGAACTTGGAGAACCATCTTTGGCATTTTTGAACGTCCAATGCGCTTGGATAAACATCGCAAAAGTCTTTAGTCGCAGCAGTTTGCGGCCTTGCGAAACTCAAAAAGTATACAGTGCCGGATATGCTCTTCTGGTATTTGTCTGGCCATTTCACCCCAAATTGCAAAAAAAAAAGTCTAATACTTAATTATTCAGAAGCAAATATGATACAATAACCTCAAAATCTCTTTGACACGCCTTCCAAGTACGTAATGAGCTACCAAATGACAATCAAATATCGACACGCACAGAAACGACATTACTTTCCGGTCTCCCTAATAGATGAGTACAAAACGGAATTGTCATTACACTTGCAAACTATAAAGATTCCTGTTTTATATTTTATTGTAATACAGTGCTTACACATATCTTAAAAGTGCAATTATAATGATGCATTGAGTTAATTTTAGAACCATCCTTTGACATATTAATTAAAAGAATTAAAATTGATCTAAAATTGCACATCACATACATTACGAAATACTTGCAAACATTACGAACAATAACGTCAGTAATGTAACCGATATCTTCTGTTTTGCCGTGAAGAAAGAAAGAAAGAAAAAAAAGTACAAATGTTAAAACTTTATTTTTGTGAAATATAAAATATTTTTGTGAAAAAGTAAAATATTGTGTAAAATCTTCAGTTTTTACAATTACTTTATGTAATGTTTAATACAGGGTTTAAACTGCCATTAGTTTTTTTAGCATTTTGCTAAAAGGTATCATATTTTGCTAAAACAAGTCGGTCAGAATTTCGCTAAAAAGCTAAAACTGGATAACTGTATAAAATATCTCTAAAAATAATTCAGATTTTTTTTTTTTTCTAATATTTGCAAGCAAAAACTACGAAAGGACTGAAATTTTTGGGAATCCTTATTTATATAGTAATTTGGATTTATTTTTAATTTTCAATGATTGAATTTAAATGCAAAAATATTTAAAAGTATGTTAGAATTCAGATTTTGCTTCATAGAAGCATTTTTAGTACTAGTATTTCACGATTATCTACCACTACACTTTACTTGATTTTTAAATTGCTTTTTCATTTTACACATATGATATGAATATCTCTTTTTCTATTGATAAAATCAAAACATAGTTTCCCTGATTAATATTTTTAAAGTCACAAATATGGATGCTTGGTTAAAATCATCAATGAACAAAAGGAATAGAAAACAAAACTGAGGATAACAAAGCTAAGTAAAAGAAATCAATGGTATCCAAAGAATTAACTTTCGAAAAAGCTAAAAAAGTGCTTGCCTATTTTCGCTAAAATGCTAAAGTAATTTTTTTGCCAGGTTAAACCCTGGTTTAATATCAAGTTAATACAGTTTCGTTGAGCCAAATTAAGGCATTAATTAAAATTAATACTGAAAATATGAAAACATTTAATAAAAGGATCATTTTTATAAAACAAAATCTTGTGAAGGGACTCATTTTATGAATTTGAATTTTGTAAAGGGTCCCTTTTTATGAATTTTAATTTTGTGAAGGGTCCCTTTTTGTGGATTTGAATTTTGTGAAGGGTCCCTTTTTATGAATTTGAATTTTGTGAAAGGTCCCTTTTTACTATGTGGAATTTTGTGAAGTCGCAAAAGGGACCCAAATTTTGCCTGGATCGACCCCTGACAAATACTGCCAAAATATACATTTTTTTGTCACTAACTGATACAGAGTCTGTTCGCACATTTTTTAGATGATTTTGATGGAGTGTACTGAAGCAATTTCACTCATATTTCGTGTTTTATTTGTTCCGTTTGATAGCCCTTGTTCTTAACTAACATTCTACATCATAATTTCTATGATAATAATGCTTTTTATAATATCGGAAGAGGTATATTTTTCTACTCCTCTTGAACGGCTTTCCAGAGTCCACAAAGCGTTGTAGGTTGGTGTTTGGATAATGTTGATTTTAAGAGTCGAAAAACACAAAAATCCAACAGTGATACATGAGAAGATTTAGCAGGAATGTCTGTGAAGGGTATGGTTTTAATTCCTGTTTTTTGTTCCATTTTTTTTCTAGAAAAGCAATTGCGGATTGCGATGTGTGGCTGCTTGTTTTGTCTTGATACAGCTCAATGGATTGATAGCATTGCGGATAAAGATCTGGATTTTCATTTTAAAAAATTGGAATTAAAATATGTTCTTGAGAGTATTTAGAGTTGATTTTGACATTTTTGTCACATTTTTTTGCTTTTATATTGCGCTTGTATGAAAAAACCAGTGGCAATCATAAATCCTTTAGAAAAACTCTTTTGATGCTTTGAGCCATGTAGCAAATTTTTTTTTCTCCACTTTTGTGATAATAAATTGACCTTTTTTTGTTGCAACCACTTAAATAGAACCAAGATTCATCTGTTGCAACATTTTTCAATTTTTCTCCTGATAAATGCTTTTCATAAAGATTTCACTAAAAACTATCTTTGGAAAGAGTGGAAACCTATCCTTCCATCCACTGCCATTTTAAAAGCTCATTTTTGAATCTAAACAAAAATTATAAATATCAGAAGATAAATAAAACTTCCAAAAATATAACTGTTGTGAAAATAAAATTCTCCATGCAAACAATTTTTTCTTACTGCGAAATAAAATCGTCTAAAAAATGTGCGAACAGCCTCAGTAAAATTTGCAATTCTTCAAATTCATTTCCTGAAACAGACAATTTTGCTGCTTATTTATTGAAATAAGAAAACATTTCACCATTCGTTGACAAAATTTATGTTTAATCGCAATCAGTTACGAAAACAGGCTATTATTTTGGTGTTAATCAATAAAATTTGTACCTTTTTTTTTCCCCCACTTTCGCTCTTTTTTGGATGAATAACTGTTAGTAGCAATGCATTCTGAGAATAAGATAATTTTTACAGCTTTAATTGCCAAATACGTTCCTTCACTTAAAACTTTTGAAGTCGAAACTATGAATATTCCGTAGCTGTTGGCAGTTATGACATTTTATTCCATGCTATATATATATATATTAAGTGGTCGCCCTTGCCACATTTGGCAATTAGGATTTTAATCTTTGGTAGCCATTTTTAATGCCGAAGGTTAACTAGAGCTTTACGTGTCACACTCCTGGTAGCCAAAAATGTCACTCTTCTGGCATTTTACTTAGCACATTTAAGCATAGCCAGATATTTAGCATAATTAAAATCAATTCCTTTGTTTCCCCTCGTCAGATTAAATATAAATTTCTTTTGATTTTTTAAAAGCTTTTGTTTTTTTTTAAGAATTTAGGATTTGAAAAGGTTAAGCTTATGAAGAAGTACACATAATATAGATTTCTGTAGTAATGAAGTGATAAGGAAAGTGAAGAAATCTTACCTACTAACGTAGTTACAAATGAGACAAAACCTAGTAGATTTACTAGCTTTCTCCATAGTCCTCCTCAGAGCAGACTGAAATGAATGCACATCAGTTATTTGTTAAAATTAAATTAGAACAACTGAATAAAAATGAAAGATTTCAAATAGGAAATAAATACATTTTAATAATTTGTTAAGTTTAGAACCCAAGTATAGTCCCATTATATTCTAGTTCTTTCGTTAGCCCTATAAATGAACTAGCAAGCTTCGCCTGCTAACGGGTCACTATTTTTAAATGAATAACTATAATTAATGAATTTTCAAAATTGCATTAATTTTTATCACGTGAAAAAAAGAGAAAAAAATTTCTGACAGGGAAAAATGCTGCACTGGATCTCGACTGCCTTCGGCAGCCCAGGCCATTGTATGCTGAACATTAGAGTGAGCCTAAAAATGGATATTTTAGAAAGGCGACTTCGAATAGCAAAAAAAAAAAAAAAAAAAAAAAAAATGTTAAATTATTAAAATACCTTAACATAACTGCGTGCGGGCAAAAAGCTTTTTCGGCAGGGGATCCCCTCCTTCGACGGTGCCGACTGCACTTCATGGTTGGCGGTCATCCAAAGACTGATCTTCTTTCTTATAGCTGTACATGTGTTGCCACACTTTGTCTATCTCCGCCGATTCGTGGTCGTTTATCACGTGATGATTGTGCGCGATTTCAATACTTTCTCTGAGATATGCGTAGGTTTGGTTATTAAAATTAGCTATTTTGGTGACATTATCAAAATCTATTTTATATTATTTTCTAGATAATTTTTAGCTAACGCGGTAGTATTCCGGTTGAATTTAATATTGTTTTGATGTTCTTTTATTCAGGTTTTTATTTTTCTTTTAGTAACACCTATGTAATTATATTCCTGGTTTTCATGATTTTTGAAGGGAAATTTATAAATACCTGCAGTTTCGGTGGGGGGGGGGGGGGGGGGAGGAGGATTAAATCTTTATCACTTCTTATTAACTGAAAGATATTGGGGTTGGGCTTGATTGGGATGTTTAAATTCAATTTACTAGCAGTGTTTTTTATCTTATTTGAAGTACCTTGATTATATGGTATGGAAAAGGTGTATTTAGTAAGAGTTTTTTGTGCATTGGAAATATTATTATTTAACTGTTTGATCTGTTTTTTATATAATTGATTTACCAATTTTTTTGGGGTTTCTTGCTTCAGTCATTAATTTATTTATGAAATTTAGTTCTTTTCTTAATTCTGATTTATCGGAGCATATAAGGATGGCGCGATTTATGTAACTTGGGTCCGCTATGTGGACAACGTTTTTGCAATAATTAAAGAAAAATATGACAGCAACGAAATCCTCAATGAACTTAATCAACTCGATAAAAATATAAAATTCACCGCTGAAGATGAGAACAACAACGAAATTAACTACTTAGACGCAAAAATCATAAGAAACAATAATCATTTTAAAACCACAGTGTATCGTAAACCCATTGCGAGTAACGAAATTATCAACAATAAAAGTAAAACACCGTATAGGTACAAGATAAATGCAATTAGTTTCATGATTATCCTTATTAAAGTCATACTCTTTTAATTTTCTTTTAAGCCAGCGAGAGGGATAATCATTACGCTTTAAGTCAGAAAAAATCCTTTTCATTTCCAACTGGAAAAGCTCATCAGTACTGCAATATGATTTTGTGCAGTGAAGTAAAGTATAGAAAACAGCAGATTTATGCGAAGAAGGGTTAGCTGAATTAAAATTTAAATATTGACCAGAATCACACTGCTCACATCTATCCCTATCCCTTATGCTTGTGATATTATCCATAAAATTTGCAATAACATTTCTTCCAACAATTATTTAGATATAGATAATTTAATTGAACTTATTTCTTTTTGTTTAACTTCCAACTGTTTTAGCTTTAAGAATTCTTATTAGTAACAAATTAATGGCACTACTATGGGCTCCCCCATTTCAGTTTGAATTGCTGAAATAGTCATGCAGTTTATGCTAATTCTGTTAATCCATCAATTCAATTTACTTTAGAACAAGAAAAAGATAATAAACTCCCTTTCTTAGATATTTAAATTGAGCGTTCGCCTTCTGTTACTTATTCTAAATTTGTTACTTACTTAAGTTTATAGGAAACCTACGTTTTCTGGCCAATATTTAAATTTTAATTCAGCTAACCCTTCTTCGCGTAATACGCGATCATTTCAAAGTTAGCATATATTTCCACAATTTTTTAAAGCCAATTCCCAAAATTGGTAATAATTCTACAACCTATCGCTGAAATATGCAATTATTTCACTGCTAATTGATAATATTTGAGCTTTTTTTTTTTTTTTTTTTTTTTCCAAAAAAGGTTCCTGAAATAAGAGATAATTTTGTGACTGATTGCCAATATAAATAAACATTTCACTGAGAACTGATAAAATTTGCATTTTTTTTTTTTTTTTCAAAGCAGACTTTTGAAATAAGCGATAATTCTGTAGCCGACTGCCAAAATATGCAATTATTTCACCACTAACTGATAAAAAACACTTTTTTTTTTTCCCCCCCAAGGTAGATCCCAGAAATAAGT
The DNA here is from genome assembly GCA_963930645.1 of Salticus scenicus. NCBI lineage: Eukaryota > Metazoa > Arthropoda > Arachnida > Araneae > Salticidae > Salticus > Salticus scenicus. Next base: position 699,095 of record CAWVNO010000769.1, read on the forward strand.
GATAAATTTGCGACCGATCCCATATACGATTATTTCACCACTTACCAATAAAATCCACACTTATTTAAAAAACATATTCCGGAAATAAACAATTATTTGCTGTCCCACCCTCCACCCCCCAACTTATTCTTTTCTTTAAAGCCTATTCCCAAAATAAGCAATTAATTAGCCACTGACTGCAAAAATTGTAATCTTAAAGTTTTTTACTTTTAAAAAAAAATTTAAGCTAATTATTACATAATTTTGTTATTCAAATTTTTTCAACAATTTAAAAATGTATATTTCTACTAGCTGACCCGACAAACGTTGTTTTGTCATATAAATTATTTCTAGAGAATATTTTGCTAGAAAAAAATAACTAACTTATTGTAAGTGTGTAAGGATGTGGTATATAAGTGGAAGATGTATGGAGCGCTGTGAACGGTGAAAGAATATAAAAATAACAAAACACCAATCATTTATCTTTTTAATTTATTAAAATTGATTCTTTAAAATTATATACATATCGCTACTTATAACAATATTGCTAAAAAACAATATCGATCCCTTAATGCAACAGAGTGTACAATATTTTTTGTTATCCCATCTTTCGCCAATACAAACAAACTGGATGGTTTGCCCACTCGAGAGCCACGTATAATTGTCCGTGTGAAAAACATGATGTGCTCAAATCTAAGCCACAGACAGACATCATTTGGCCCTGAGACTTATTGATAGTCATTGCAAATGCCAATCTAATTGGAAATTGAGGGCGTTTAAATTGAATTGGCACATCTGTGGGTATAATAGGGATTCGCAGTAGTAATATATTTTCACCTCGGAATTTGTCATTTAAAATGATGGCTTCGATAACATTTTTCATTAATTTTTTTTATGACTAATCGCGTGCCGTTGCACAACCGTTGTGGGTTCAAATTATGAAGCAAAATAACCGGAGATCCAACCTTCAGTTGTAAAATATGCGGTGGCATGCCTGGTAAATCCAATGAGTTTAAAAACTTTGTTGGATAATTTACAGCTTCGGTGGCATCGCAAACTGTATCATTAGATTTGTATGACACCAAGTCTCCTGGTAACAAATGTTGTATCATGAGATTCAATTCGTTGACGTCCACATTTTTTGCTGCTAAAATTGCTCTTTCTGCTAGCCACTCATGATTTGTGTATCGTCTGTGTACATCGGGAAATATCTGGTCAATAAGAGCATCTTGAGAATCAATGATTGTGCAGAAATCGGTCGGATATCCGTCAACATTTGTGATCGTGAAATTTTTCGGAAAACTTTTAGTACATTTTCCATCTGCACAAATAATAATGGCCTAAAAATTCATTTTTCATTTTAACATAAAATAACTCCGTCGGATATTGACGAATTTTTTAAAAGAATATACCATTTTAACAATATTAACGTTGAAAAAATATTTTAAAAACTTACGGTTAAAAATTCATTTTTCATTTCAACATTAAATAAATTCTGACATCGTGTTTACGATTCTAAAATATTAACTTTGAAAAAATATTTTAAACACTTCGTAAGATACGGTTAAAAATTCATTTTTCATTTCAACATTAAATAAATTCTGACATCGTGTTTACGACAACTCACGCCATCTAGGTGGAAAAGTTGTTGAAAGAGTTGGTTAAAAATTAATTAAGAAAGAACTAATTAAGTTACAACTTTCATTTGTAAATCTAAACCATTCTCGAATCCACCTGAAGACACACAAAAAATTTCATTAAACTCAGTCCAGCCGTTTAGGAGGAGTTCAGTGACATACACACGCACAAAAGAAATATATATATAAAGATATGGAATATATTTTAATTTCGTCAATTTTTGTGAAAGGCCCATTTTAAGGTTGTCAATCTTAAATGTACACTCCCGAAATTAATTTTTCTAGTTTAACCTTTGCAATCCTTTTTTTTTTTTTAACTCTCTATGTAAATTGTTTTATATGCCTTTACACATGTATCAGCTTCCTCTTAATTGTTTGAGTTCATGATCCATAAAGATAAAGTCTTTTCTTTGTGTCTCTATAAAAAAAAAAAACCCTTCACAAAATTTCACATCGTAAAAAGGGACCCTTCACAAAATTCAAATTCATAAAAAGATACCCTTTAGAAAATTCAGATTTATAAAATGAGCCCCTTCACAAGATTTTGTTTTATAAAAATTATCCTTTCATAAAATGTATATTCAGTATTACTTTTAATTTATGGCCTTTTTTTGGCCCAATGAAACTCTGTTTACCTGATATTAAACATTATATACAATGACTGACTGTAAAAATGGAAGGTTTTACGCAATATTTTATTTTTTTCACAAAAATATATTATTTTTACAAAAATAAAAATTTTACAAAAAAGGGACCCAAATATTAAAACTTGGATCAACTCTTGTTTTAACACCATCAGAATGATGAAACCTTCTCTGATGAAAAGATTACAATTGAAATGAATTAAAAGTCACTTACATAAAAATAATTTAGAAATTTTAAATCAAAGAAGGGACAATAAAGTTAAAAAAAAAAAAAAAAAAAAAAAAAAAACAGTTTTTTTAAACCATATCATCTTTAATAACTTCATTCAGGGATGGAACAGCTTGATCACCACTTTGGAGCATATTGGAACAGAATAATTATGCTCTGTTCCAATCTAAATTCGCCATTCTCTCGTTTTTCCCGTCAGCATTACAAACATTTTTTTTTTCTTACCTCCGGAATTCTAAGAACAATTCTAAGAACCAGAGCAAAACAATTATGGATTTGGAGCATATCGGAGCAAAATAACTATGGATTTGAAGCAAATTTATTATGAATCTGGAGCATATTGATCAGAATAATCTGTGGGTGCTTGTTTATTGAAAAATTAAAAATTCTGCAAAATATTTTAGCTATTTCCCCACTTAGTTAACACATAAAAATGAACATCTCAACATAATATGTAAATTAAAAAACATTTTGAAAATTTTCAGCAGAAACAGATGAGGGAAATTTCTTAAACTTGCAAAAGAAAAGGTAAAATGTAGGTAAGCATCCAATTTTCAGTTACTATTATACTGAATATTCATTATTCAGTAATAATCAAACATTTAGTGCATGCCTATTCAAAAGAAACTGGTTTAATTCTAAGAACAAGAAAATTTATGTGAAAATGGTTTGAATGCTATACTTCAAATTTATATAAAAATTGGATATTTTTAACAAAATCTTAAATTTTTGGAATAATAATAAAGTAATGGGCAATTTTCATCGTTTAGATATTAGAAAATGTAATAAAACTGAATTTACGATTTAGAAAATTGTAATTTTTTTTGCTTGGAACCCTAGAGAATGTCTTGGCCATCTGTGAACTTATTGTATGTTTTTTTTTTTTACATACTTTTTTTTACTACCTAAATTTTTTTGTAACTTTGTCGGGAAAGGGAGGCATTTTGTTGGCTAAATTCGCCATTCTCTCGTTTTTCCCGTCGGCATTACAAACATTTTTTTTTTTCTTACCTCCGGAGGTTTTATGTTTAAGTAAGTTTATTTCTAGCAAACTGTATTCAAGTGCTAAATTAATTTACTTCATTTTTATGTAAAATAACTAAAATGGGTAAAAATGACACTTTGTTTACATTCTTCTAGTTAACTCAACGCTAACCGCTACCAGCAAGCAAGCGGCACTGCTTTCGCAGTATTTTTAATTCAACTCAGTTTCTCGCAATCGCAAGTATCTAATTTAGTTTCTATTCAAAAATTTAAACTATTAATCAATTAAAATAGCACTTGAATACAAATATAAAACCATTCCCCTATTTTTTTTAATTGCATAAATTTGCATATGAAATTAATGGCAGTACAGCTAACTGTTTCTTTAACTGCAAGAGAATCTTCTAGACAGCATCGCGGTTCATTTAAAAAAGGGTGTGTACTGCACATCGGCTGGCCTTTGCTTTTCATTGATGTTTTGGATGCTGCCGGTTGCGTAATGCACGATTCGTTTCTGGAAATTTCTTTTTTGACTTACAGTCGTAATAGGTGAATGACTCTATTAAACCAAAATCAACTGTTTTCTAACTTTGTTATTTTTGAAAGTTATGTTTTAAAGTTAAGCAAAATTTATTAGTTAAAATGCATGATTCAAGCTGAATCTTAATAAAAGTAGTAGTATTTTTCAAGACTTTTTCTTCATTATGAAATTTTTACACCAGTGCAAGAGCATCACCTACTGACTCCTGGCACATGAGTACATACTTTTCAATCTCATTCATTTATTTTTAAGTCTATATTTTCAACCAAGAAGCCATTTTAATGAGATATATAAATTTTCTTGTACTCACGTGTCCAAGTGTCAGAAAATTTTCTACATGGGAAGGAGCTTATTACTGCTACTGTGCATTTGGGTTGTTTTTTAATTAACAAACAGAGAAAAACCCCACACCTTCACTGTGTGTGCGAGCGTGTCTGTTCGATGCCTGTGCTAGCTTCCCTTCTGATAGGGTTGCCAGAGTTAAAACTGTTACAGTTGGCAAACACACAGCAATTGTTTTACGACATAGCTAAGTAAGGTAAGGAATTCTATTGGATAAGCACGCATTTCATTGGACAGATACTTCTTGTTAACTTAAATCTATAAATATAAACTTTATTTCTTATTTAAATAACCTTTTAAAACTTACCTTCATCAATTTAATTATTTAAAATAAATCTTTAATAGAAGTTCAGTATCATCCCGTAATATCCTCGTTTATTTACACTTTAAAGTTGATCCCGCTTCTCAGAGCTATACTTTAGCCTGGAATGCTTAGTTGCTGGAAGTTTCAGCAGATGGTGGACTCGTTCCGGAGCTCCCCGTATCGTCTCTCATCACATACGATCATTGATTCCTGTATGTAGGCGTTGTCTTTGCCAGTCATATGTCCTTGCAGTTTTTCACATAAATATCGCTTACGATGGATGTATCTTTGCTCTCTTTTACTTTTGTGTTACGTCGGCATTTACACGATGTAGATTGTCGATAAATGTCATCATTTTTTAATGTATTTAGCTAAGATGACATGATACGATTTTACTCTGTCGATGTTTACTTTATTTATTTGTAAGTTAAAAAGTTTTCTAATGCCTTCCTCAGTGGTACATTTTTCCTTTTGGTTTTTCTTGGCCATAACAAAATATTTAACTTTTGAATAAAACAGATGAGCTGGGTTTGTTTTGTCCTAATTTAATATATTGTTCACTTTTATTAACTTTATTACTGTTGTTGTTAAATTTATATTGTTTAAAGTTTTTAATAAAACTGAGATTATAACGTAAATTTATCTTGTTTTCAATCGTGTCATACACTTTACTTTTTCATCCAAGTCAAATTCAAATCACACATTTCACTGTAAGTTTTTTTTAGATGGAAAATTGTTTTCTCAAAATACCTCTGCTAACTTTAGATATCCAGTAAGATGGATAAACAAGTCTGATGCAAATGGCGCAGCTGTTCCATCCCTGCTTCATTTTTTTTTAATTACAACCAAATTGGTAACAACATATTTTGAAATATAAGTTTTGTATAACAACTAGGAATAAGTAATAATTATGCATTATATTAAACTGAAAAGAATTACTTGGGCAGCACTGGTCATTGAATCTGCTTCATCCAATATTACAATTTTGAATGGAGGACAAGGACGACCACTATATTTAAAAAATAAATAACATTCAATAGAATGGAAAAAAGGAAAAACATTATCATTAATTTTTCATTTATTTATTCAGTACAAATGCACACTACAAAAAATTTAATTCAACCCTTTTGCGGGCCATTTATTTCTCATTTGGATTTCTTCCAGTTTTTAACCGACTTAAAAAGAAAAAAAATATATATATATATTTTTTTTAGTTAGCAACTTTTGAAGGAATGCTCCCTTTTTGATAATTTTCTTTTTGTTGTTGTTATTAAGATCTTGGTAAAGAATTCACTAGAGAGTAAAGAATTCACTTAAAATCTCTAAAAATAGAATACTTTTTTGTTTCTTTTTTCCATTCGACCTTCAGTCTGGTCATCTTCAGGGAACTGTTGTGTTTTGCCTCTTCCTTCTTTCACTTTCCTTCAATATTGCATGCCATCTTTCATCGAGGTTTTCACTGGTTTGTTTATCATTGCAGCTCTTTTTGTTGGCCATTATATCTATAGTTTTGTGCTTTATTGCGTAGTTGTAATTATTAAAATTAGCAAGTTTTTTAACATTTTGGAAGTCAGTTTTTGTGTTTTGTTCTTGATAAACTATAGAGATAATGGCCAACGAAAAAAGCTGCAACGATAAACAAGCCAATGAAAACCTCGATGACAGATGGCACGCAATATTGAAGTGAAAGAAGGAAGAAGCAAAACACAACAGTTCCCTCAAGATGACCGGGCTACCGGTCGAATGGACCAAGGATAAAAAAAAGTAGGCTATTTTTAGAGATTTTAAGTGTATTTATTTGTTCGCAATTTCCTACACTGTGCACAAATGAACAACGTTGCACACTTTGCAGTATAATGAGTAACATGTATGTCATGTAGTTCAAAGTATTGTTACTGTAAGCGGTCACATCGATTAACTCAAAGTCATTTTTAACCAACTTCACAAAGGAGGGTGTTCTTAATTTGAATTTATGATTTTGTTGTTATTCTTTGTTAGCTTATAACTTTGTAAGAGATGCTCCGATTTTTTCTTTTTGTTGTTGTTGTTGTTATTATTATTGTAAAGATCTTGGCCTGAAACAGGTCCCATTATGATTTCATTAAGATCTAAACAAATTACAAGGTGCTCACAAGTCTTTTATCACTCTTAGTCTTAACTGCTAACAGCTGCAGCTACAACTGTAAAAGTAGTATGTAAATATAGCAAAGTGCTTATGCGCTACGAGATGCAACAGCTTACAGTGGAACCTGGTAGAAAATAGTGGAGTTCTGTCTCATTCTTTCGAGTTTCTATTTCAAAAATAGTAGGAGGTAGAGGGAAAAATTACAAAGTTGATGCGAATGATCGAAAAAGGACAGAAATATGGACACCTTATAAATATGAAGGTTATAAACAAAATGTTTAAAGTTAATCTGTCTGTTCGCAGTTTCCTGCACTGTAACATTCCAAAGAGATCTTAGAATTCAAAATGGTCTTATTTCAATGTTTAAACTTCTATTCGTAAGCTGCAATGCATATTTGGATTCTTTTTTGAACTATTGATTCTTTTGCGCACATTCCAGAGTAGTGGGTAGCATGTTCATGCTGTAAAATTCAATCATAATCCAGATGTGCATTGCAGTTGAGGATATTGTTATATCGTTTCTATGTTTGTTTTAATTATTAAAGATATATGCTATATATTTTTTTTTTTCTAGAGCCTCATTTGATAGCCTTATATGAATAACAGAGAGTCAATGATTCTTTTCTAGCTGCTTCTCTTTTGAATGTTTATATTTAATATATTTACTAATATTGGTTACTTTTATACTACGTACCTAACAGGATTTTCGGTTACAAATGCAGCGCATCCATTCTTTTCATTTCTAAAGTCTTTTTAATTCAATGTATGTGGATTCAATAGACAGTTATTTTCTTAAATTGCATAAAGGCAAGAAAAGTGACACAAATTAAAAATGCAGTATTTGAGAAAAATCAACTTAACCCTTTGGGTACATTTGACGAGTGAGACTCGTCATCTACTTACTTAGGCGAAGTTACGGTGGACGAGTCTTACTCGTCACCTGAATTTAAGAAGTAGGCGTTAATGCTTGCGGCACCCCCGCCAGTGGACGTTGGTCGCAAGCAGTTAGTTTCCTGGTTTTTTTTTTTTTTTTGGATAGCGTACAACCATACTTATATCACTAATATAAATATATTCCAAATAAAATGTATTACTTTTACATATTAACACTTTCGCGACCTCTGACGTAGATTCACATCATTTGAAAATCTGTAAATCCAGTGAGCGTTTCTATTGCAATTTGTATGCTATTTTTTCCTTAAATATATAATTAATATTCACGATTTTAGAATGAAATACGCTATGGATAGAAATGCTTTGATTAGAAAGAATAAAATTTTAATGTATATCCATTTGTAATATGAATGCGAATGCAGAAAATTTTGTTCTGAAATATTGTAACATGGGAGAATAACGCCCACAGGCGGACCTTACTGTAAAAAATTCAAAATCATGCGGTCGCGAAAGTGTTATTCCATGTAGCGACAAATTAAATCCGTCCAATGGGCATAAAAATCTTCAAATAATTTAGTACTCAAAGGGTTAAAGAAGGCATTGACACAGGGTTGGCAGGTTTCCAACAGTTTAAACCATGGTTAAAACCATAGTATCAAAAATATCAAAAACTGTCAAAAACCTATATTTATAATTTAATTGTCACATAAAAACTTAGTTTAACAAAATATAATTTATAAAGATTTTTACTTTCTTCTATATTTAATAGAAGAAAGTACTGGATTCGTAAAAATTTTCGACCTCGGGTCTTTGATGGATTTACACTTTTTTGAGAGCTGTAGAACACGATTTGACCATTTTTAGAAAATGTCTGTCAGTCTGTGTGTGTGTGTGACTAAATTTTGTGGCAACTGTATCTCAGGAACTACTGCACAGAATTTCATACACATTGGTATGTAGTTGCACCTTGACATAAATTAGTGTCTATCAACTTCTGGTAAAAATTGTCTTACAGGTTGTGTTGCGATCCCGCTTCTTCTAAATTTTTAACATGGTGATATAGGTCAAAATTTTGTATAAATGTGCATAAAGAGAATTATTTTTTAGTAATCATTATGAAATTTACAAGAATTATTTATAATAGAGATAGTCAACTGGGAAAAACTTTTTATATGTGTAGGAGCCTCCCCCCCCCCCGGGAAAGTCTCCCCTTGAGGGGAGTAAATTTTCATGATGGGTACCTTTCAAAAGAGCTCACTAATACCTTTAAAACGAATGGTTGAACCATCTGTCTGAGATAATTTGAAATAAAGTTATCAGTCTGACAAAGTTATCAGTTTTCATTTTTAACAAAAAAAAAAAAAAAAAAATTTTTTTTTTTTTTTTTAATGTAATATTGACAATAAAACTGACTTTTTTTGGATTTTAGTGTTATACTACTCCTCTAATATGGAAATCGTCTGCATTATCATGGAAGATAATTTTTTTAAATAATAATTTTAATAAATTATTTTAACAGAGGGAATTTGTATAGGAAAATATAGAAGAAAGTCATGTGGTGGTCACAACATACTAGTTTGAAAAGTAAATAGATTTATGTAGATAGTAAATAGATTGAAAAACACATTGTTACAACATTTGATTGATATAAAAAACTAAACTATAGGCTTTTAAAATTTTAATATGAATTATTTGACTACACTTGGGTCCTAGGTCTATGGGTGGAATGCCGTCCGTCGTCGGTCTTTCTAAGGGGTCCTAGCCTTATTTACGCGTCTTTCGGAGAAAACCATGGAACCCGACACTTCCCATCTACCAACTTTGAGAGCAGAACCGTTCGGCCGCTGATGGGCCTCCAATTTCTTGGTAATTTTAGATATATCATATATCTAAAAGACTCTTATATTAACTTATTGAAGGCCCATTTGGTCGCTTCATTGATCGCTGTATTTAAATGAATTTTCAAAGAAATTTAATCACAATTTTTTATATCACTTTAGAAACAAAAAAGAGGAAAAAAAAAAAAAGAAAGAAAGAAAGAACAAATAGTGAGAACCGGCAAGAAAAAATCCACTGAAATCGCTGAAAACTTGGCTTCAGGTGTTCGCTGCGTTCTGCTGTGTCTTTCACGACCACACTGTGTCAGATTGGGGACCCCACTGCTAGTGGCAGCGCCTTAAGCGAGCGTTTCAATGTAGGTGCTTATCTGATGTCTGATAGTTCGTACACAAGAAGTTAATTGTTACAATTTTTAATAACGTTAAAAAATTAATAAGTTTAATTCTCTCTATAATATTACCATTTGATTTCGATAGAAACAATACATTAAATATAATAAACATTCTTCTTCAAAAGAGGGTATTACGCCTTTACATAAACAATTTTTGAAAACGCAACTATTATGTGTATTAAAAAAAAAAGAAAAAAGAAACAGTATTAAAATTTTATCATATAAAAACTATTTGATCGCATGACTTAATGCGAAAGAAGGAAAAATAAATAGAATAGCAATATTTTATAAAAAATGCAGATGGATTGAAAAAAAACACGCAATTTAAATAAAATTTAAGAAAAAAAAGCAGAAAAATTAACGGAACATTCCAAAATAAATAAATAAATAAATAAAATAATTAATTTAAGAAATTCAGATTTGAAGATAAGCACATACATACACACAAAAAAAAAGAAAATAAAAAGAAAGAAAGAAAAAATTCTATGCACACCTGCACGATCAAAGCTACGCACGCATCTGTTAATTTTTTGTAAATCTGCGTCAGTGGCCTGACCTTCATAGCGCATACAGGCACACATGAAGAAGACATTTTGCTTTATTCATATTATTGAATAAACAAAATTTGTACATACTTTTATTTCTGGAGGAAGTCTTCGCTTAGAATAAGTTATTTAGATTTAAAATAATAATAATAATAAATAAATAAATAAATACATTAAAAAAGCAACTTTTCTGGCACATAAAACAACTTTTAGAAATTTATCCAAATTTTATTTTGCAATTTAATCATCATTTTCAAATCAATTCTTTTTTTTTTTTTTTTTTTTTTCACTATTGTAAAATAAAGTATAAGTTTTAATTTATCAATCAGTCAGAAAAGTCTCTCCTCTATGCGAACATCTCTACCGAAGGTAACAAAATCCCCATGCTTTAAAAAATTCCCCCAAACTCCAGAATATGCTCTCCTAGGGTAGCATGCCTTGGGTCGTTTATACAGCGTAACTCCCCTTGTAGTTTCTACGAGTGAAAATTAGAGGGACGTTGAATATTCCCTCAAATAGCAAAAAATCCCTATATCAGGGCATGCTTTAGAAAGGCAGCATGACCTAAGCAATAACCGGTCAGCAGAAGAGAGGGAGGGTATCTCCGGGACGATACTGGTCAGCAGATGTCTCCTAAACAAAGCGGGAGGGAAGTAACGACAACGACAATAGTAAGGGGGGAAATAAAACACTCGGATTTATCCAGGAATAATGGAATAATGTAACAAAAGAAATTTCCTTTCACTATAATTTTTCAAAACTGAATGATTGATACTGTATAAATGGAAGCAAGTGTTTAACAAAATTAGTTCAAATAATTTATTTTCAAATAAATTCTGTTTAAAGTTTAGATAGTTTTTAGTGGGTATGCGGCGCATGCCTAGCATACCCAGAGAATACGCCACTGATACTTAACATAGTATATGTTAAACTTAGTTATGTGATACTTTAAAAATGTAATTGTTTTTAATAAGATATTATTTATAAGTATGTTTTAAAAGGTAAATATAGTCATGTTTTTGGAGAAACATTATTTATAATATTTTGATTAATATAAGAACAAAACTTGAGGCTTCTAAAAATTCATGATTGATAAATTATTGATAGATCATTTTGATTAATAAATCCTTTTATTTGCAACATAACATTGTATATTTCAATTTTTTTATTATTGTGCTTTTAATATTATGTATTTAACAAGTAAAATAAAAATGCATAGCCTAATATTTTATATTTAAATATTTTATAGAGAGCTTGGCGATGAAAAATGGCAGCTTTGACGTCATTATATTTTCTTCCCATGCAAAAACCTCATATCTCTTCTCAAACCAATATCTTGTTTCCACAAGATAAAAAATCAAAGGAAGCTGTAAAGTATTGCTCTCAACTTCAATCGTAAATTTTAAATTCTTGCGTAAACCGGCTTTCTGAACTATTCACCACAAACGATATTTTTACCAAAACTAACATATTATTTTAATTTTATATTTTTAAATGATTAATTAAAGCTGTTAAAATGGTTTTTATATTTTCAGTGATCTTTTAGGTAGATTCCTTACAGGAGATCTACCTACTGCAATGGACTTCTAGAAAATTTCTTCATATCTTCACCGATCATGACCCCTAGAACCCAAAACCATCCTCCGTTCAAACGTTATATATGTATATATATATCGCTTTTTCCCATGTTAAGTTGTGAACACGATAACTGGAGTAATTTTTATTTAAATTTAACCAGCTCGGGATATGTTGTAGTGAAAATCTCGGTCGAGTTCGTATCCAGCTCAAAGGTGGTGGAAATTGCAGGGCGTAGAAATTTTTTATTTGCCCATAATTTCTTTAATATTGAAAATAGGAAAAAACTTCAAATCAGGCAAATTACCGCCTTACCCCAAAGAACAATTTTTGTATTTAAACTTTTTCGATAGCTTCAATTGCTTAAAAATTACAAGTTAAAAAGTGATTTTTCATCAATAGTGATGAAGCCGACTTTTTCTATAATTTTAATTGCTTAAATTTATAATCTGATGCTTAATCCACATGCAAACGAAGATAAATTATCTGGTGTGTCACTCACACAACTTTCTCTTACCCTGAAATTTAATACTATAAATACAGGTTGGAGATTAAGAGGTAAGATAATGAGTACTATTATGTAAACCTATGTTAAACAATTCAAATTAGGCTTCAGAAGAGTTTTATGTGATAATTAGTTCTGTGTGAGGGGGGCTACCGCCCCCTCAACCCCCTGTTTCATTAATGCACCTACATTTATATAGAATTTAATTCGGTTATTAAAAAATAATTCTGTTTCTTTTTTTTTTTTAAATTTATTAAAATTATTATTTAAAAAAATTATCTTTTATGATAATACAGACAATTTCCATATTACAGAAGTAGTATAACAATAAATATCCAAAAAAGTTGAATTTATTCTCAATATTATAGTAAAAAAAAATGGTTAAAAATGAAAAAAATCGATAACTTTATTTTAAATTATCGCAGATCAATGGTTCAACCATTTGTTTTAAAGGTATTGGCGAACTCTTTTGAAAGATATCCATCATGAAAATTTACTCCCCTTGAGGGGGGACTTCCCCCCCCCCCAGGGGGGGGGGGACGGTGAGGCTCCTACATACACAATTTTTTTCTTCTGAGTTGACTATCTCTATTACAAAAAATACATATTTGTTTCATTTGGTTTAGTGCAGTCAATAGATATTAAATTCTACTTACCTGCAATTTCCCCCAGACGTAACATATTTGAACAATTTTGAATGTCCCTGTACACGAACCATTTGCTTCATCTCAACGAAAAGTTTACTGTAGCATCCCTATATGATACACATTTAGAATACAGAGTTTGGAATTTCAGCTACTATTTGTTCTTGAGATATGCTGATAACAGACACACAGACATTCACACAGACAGACATCCACACAGACAGGCAGACACACAGGCTAACAACATGATTTTCGTATTCAGGGGACCTCAGAACATGTAACTGTAACAAAAACTCACATTCGAAAATTTGACCCTAAAACAATACTTTCTCGACCCTATGGGTAAGAGAAAGTAAAAAGATCACTGAAAAAATAAAAATAAAAACATGTAAAACTTTAAAAACATTAAACACCCATTAAAATTACCTTCTACAAGCGCTTTCAGCTGCAGCCCACGCAGCCTTCCTCAGGTAGGTACGCTCTTGTGAACATCGCTGTCCGGTGGTTTTGTCAGTTCTGTTAGCTGGTGTGAAGTAGATCCAAGGCTAAGTAAATTAGCAGAGGAGCCACTCTAGACATAAACACCAGCTAAACAACATTTAAAGTTTAAATGAATTAGAAAAATGGAAGCTAGAGTAAGTAAATATGCTGAAAAATAAATATGTATAAATGAATAAATAATGACCATAAAAGTTTAAATTTAATTTGTATTTTATTTGAAACAATAAATTCAACATAAGTTTATATAAATATAAATTAATAACAATAAGATAATTCAAGTAGAAAAATATTTTATGAATATATATATATAGGAAATTAACATAACAAACATACCAAAGCAGATGCTGTATGACAAAAAAGTGAGTAAGACAAGATTCTTGGCTATATTTGACACAATGGTATTTCAAACGTTGATTGCAGAAAAATAACTAAGTTTCTTTTAAAGGTTGATAAAACTAGATAGAAGACGTGACATTTTTTGCTTGTCACTGTCGCGACATCAACATAAATATAAACCTTATTAAACTTATAAATTTATTTTAATTTTTCGTATCGAACTCACAAAAGATTAACGTGAATTATAACTAACGATAAAAATGAAAAGATTTTATTTGAATATAAAAATAAACGCCACATATTACAGCGATATTTCATGGAGCTGACATCGGCGAAAATGAACAGAGGCAAGGGCAACACCCAGTACCATCGCCGTTCGCTATTTATAGCTTCGCGGGAGAAAACGAAGTGATCGTCCGGACGTACGTCGGGAGCGTGTGCCGACGCCGCGCGTGCGTAGCTTTTGGCTATCGTTCTTAGATGTTTTATGCAAATTTTTGAAACTCAGCTCAGTCGGAATTACCGGGAGGTTAGTTATTGTTTACGTTCGCTTATGAAAAATTAAGATGGATGATTTAAATTTAAAAGCTCCTTAATATAGAGTTTCATTGAACGACATATTTATTTTCCTGGTATGTAGAATATATATTAAAAGAAAATTAGGATTTTTATAAGTGTTTAATTTTTTTTTTTCTCTCAACTAACATTTTTTTTCTTTAAGCTTTATTTTAAGAGTGATTAATTTTTAATATATTTAATTAGCATAACGATAAGAAAAAAAAAACGGCAAACTATAGGTTTACTATTAACATGACCCCCCCTCTTATCGTTTGCACTTTTATGCTTAAAAAAAGTTAATAAAAAAAAAGAAGCATCCAGCAAAACTTTGCACAAATTATATAATCATATGACTGTGCCTATTTTAACAGTTTCTTCAGAACTTAAAAACAATTAGGTATGATCTTCAGCTGCACAGCAACAGAAATCAATATCTGGATAGAGGTGATCTACAAAAAATTTGTTTTAGAAAAACAATTTAACATATATATACTTTTTCATTAAACCTCTCCTCCATTTTTGTTTTGAAAAATTTTGACATGCTTTTTTAAAAAAACTGTAGAAAAAATTCATAAAATGGATTATTTGTATAATAAGTTTAACAACAAAATATAACAAGAGTATAATCACATTCAATATTATAAATATATGTATAAACACAATTCTTTCTTACAATATAAAAAAGTATAAATTACATGCAAATATTTAACAAAAAAATACAGAATGGATTATTTCGGGAATGGAGAGGAGAGAGAGATTAACAAAAATTGCCGTGAGCAATTGAATAAAAAAAAATTGACTTACTGTCAAAAGAGTATGCGAATCTAAATTCTCAAAAAAAAAAAAAAAAAACTTCCAGCCTAAACCTGGAAAGATTTTGCTTAACTCGCAAAATTTGAAAATTTTTTTTCTCTTGAATTCAAGGAAACATTTGAATTCATAGAAAAGTTTAAATTTTTGAATTCATAAATTTTGAATTCTTAAAAAAATTAATTTTGAATTCATTAAGGATTTGAATTCATAAAAGAAATTTTAGAAAATTTACATTTTTAAATTTTTATATCTTATAAAAAAAACTTTATAAATTCATAGAAAAATTTGAAGTTGAGAATTTAAGATTCGCTTTCGAAACATTGTCAAAGAAAAGATTTTTCACAAATTTTTGTAATTCAAATTTAGTTTGTGGCTTAGTAAATACATCAGCCAAATTTAATTTGCTACGAATGAAAACCAATTCAAAAATGTTTCTGATAACAAGATCCCTAATAAAATATAGTTTGACCTCTATATGTTTGCTTCTATTGTTTTCAATGGGAGATTTAATAAAGTCTATAGCAGCCATATTGTCAATTAGTAATTTTGAGATTTTCTTATTTTTTATAATCTTCATGTTTTGGCATTCATCTAGAATTCGATCTAGCCAGACAATTTCTTTTGCTGCTTCTGTAGCGGCAATGAATTCTGATTCCATTGTGGACAAACTAACAGCTTTCTCTTTAAAGGTCCTCCAACTGATGGGGCTACTGTCTAGAAATACTATTTGTCCACCTATGGATGTCCGATCATCACGATTTGAAGCAAAGTCGGCGTCGGTGTAGGCTACGATCTGTGAATCAGCACATGAAAGTTTCAATTTTAATTGGCTTGTTTTCTTTACATATCCCAGTAGTTTGATCAACCCATTCCAGTGATGAATTCCTGGATTCGATTGGAATTGGCTATAGATATTGACGGCATATGCTATATCAGGTCTTGTTCTGTTAGATAAATATGATAAACACCCTAAAATATTGCGATATGGATACTTGGCCATTTCTTTGGTTTCTTCTTCGGTTTGAGGACGGCTTGATTTTGAGTAAATACAGCCTTTGCTGATTGGTAAGGATGAAATTGGAGGGTTAAAACTATTAAAACGATTGCATATTTCTTGAATATAGCTTTCTTGATGAATGAATAGCTTTGAGTCAGTTTCAACAAATTCTACTCCAAATAGTTTCTTTATCCTTCCCAAAATTTTTAATTTGAAACATTAATGGCTTCCTCTAAAAACATTTTACTTTTACCGAATAAAACCATGTCATCAACATATAATAATAGGATGACTTGAAAATTAAATGTATAAACACAGTTGCAAGAAGTAAATTTAATAAAACCGATATTTGATAAAACTCTGACAATTTCGTAAAACCATGTCCGTCCACTTTGATGAAGGCCATAGAGAGCTTTGTCGAGCCTGCAAACTAAATTCTCTTCTCCTTGTTTGATAAAACCAGGTGGTTGCTGCATGTATACTTCATCTTCTAGCGGAGCATATAGGTATGCGCCAGTGACATCACATTGTACGTGATTCCACTTGTGCTGCACTACTAAAAGTGAAAAGAAAAAACGAATTAGATTTATAGCAGGACTAAAAGTTTCTTCATAACTCTCGCCTTTTACTTGAGCGTAACCTTGAGTTACAAGCCTTGCCTTGAATTTAGCAATTCGTCCTTCTTCATCTCGTTTTATTGCATACACCCAGCGACATCTAATTATTTGCTTGTTTTGCGGAGGTTTTACAAGATGCCAAACCTTTCGTTCTTGGATGGTTTTTATTTCGGTTTTCATTGCTTCTAGCCATTCTTGAAACTGGTCTGATTTTTGGGCTTGTTTGAAAGTTCTTGGTATGATTAATTCTAGTCAGGAGGAATTATGACAAAAATTGGCACTTGTGTCTGAGTCAGATTCTTCTATTGGAGTGAATGAAAATTTAGTGGGGTCATACTTGATTTTGTTTTCTTGGCAATATTTTCTAACGTCTCTATGGGATCTTAATCTTGTTCTTGTATTTTCGGGATAGTAGTATACGTCTGTTCTAGATTTATCACTCCTTAAAACTTGTTTTCTTTCAAACTTTATGTTCTTTAATTGAGATGATTGAGCAGGTTTTTCATCATCTGAGGATTCCTCAGTGTCAGATAATTCAGACGGGACGCTGGACTCTCTTTCAGGAGTTTCGTCAACAGCCTCATTAGAATCATCGTCACTATCCTTTGGAAATACATCTTGAATTGTGTAATGCTGGTTGATGGTGCCCAGCACTGCTCCACTTACTTCTGTTTTGAACAAACGGTCTTCTTTAAAGGTTACATTTAAAGACTCTACTATTTTATTTTGCTCTGGGATCCAAATACGGTATCCCCTTGTATGGTGTGCATACCTAACTAGATAACCTTTCACAGCTTTTGGATCTAATTTCTGTCTTCTTTGTTTTGCCAGTCCCACATAAGTTACACATCCAAATGGTTTAAGGTGTCTGATTGATGGTTTTCTTCCACCGTACAATTCGAATGGTGATTTTTCAAAATTTTTATGGCATAGTCTGTTCCAGGCATAATTGAAATGCGAAACGACTTCTGGCCAAAAAACAAAAGTCTAAACCACTTTCATATAATGATGTACGGGCTCCATTAATGACAGTTTGGCTATAACGCTCAATAGCACCATTTTGTTCTGGAGTGAACGTGTTTGTTAGTTCATGTTTGATGCCTTTTTCCTGACAAAATATTGAAAATTCCTTGTTAACAAATTCTCTTCCATTATCTGAGTGGATAACTATTAAAGGTTTACCTATAAATCTTTCTGCCCTTTTGATGTGATTAATTAAGGTTTCAGCCACTTCAGATTTTTGGACTATAGGATAAATGAATACTTTACGGGAATAATAGTCCATGATTGATAGAAAATAACGTTCTCCATGCTTGCCTCTACTTGACATGGTCCCCAAACATCTGTATATAACAGTTCTAAGGGTCTCTTGGATCGAACGAAGTTTCTGTATTTAAATGAAGTGCGTTTAAATTTATTCAACCTGCAATCTTCACAAAAAAATTCTGTATGTCCCTTTAACAATGGTAATCCCTTTGCACCCCTCTTATTACTTGTATGTGTCAAAGTTTGAGGATTTACATGAGCGCATCTCTTATGCCACAGGTTTAGAATTTCCTGTTCTTTTGAAGAGGTTGTGGAGGCTTCGAAAGTTACATGTTATTTTATAGATTTTGGGATTTTTGCTTGGACACGATAAACACCACTTTTTAATTTTGCTCTGAACATTATATTACCATTAGAAGTAATTTTGACTTCGCCTCTTCCCCCAATAAACTGCAGACCTTCTTTGTCAAGTTGTGGCCCTGATATAAGGTTTCTCCTAAGCTTTGATGAATACATCTCTCCTTTTAAAGTAAAATTTCTTTGGCCAAAATGCAATTTAATGTCGCCTTTTCCTTCAATTGGCAAAGTGATGCCTTCCATGGCTACAGCCATTTCTTCATTTTGTTGAGGTTTAAATGATGTGAAAAGTTCACGGTCTTTACTAAAATGATGAGACGCAGCAGAATCGAATATCCAATCTGATTCATTTGTTTGCTGAGCTAAACTGGCCTCAGTAATGTAGTAAGATGAATTTGAATCCCTACTACTATTACGGGTCTTAGAATTTGATCTAGATTGATATGAAAATTTTTTTCGACTCTGCCTACCTCTTGATTGGAAGGATTTCTTAGGACTGAAATTCTGAGAAGATAAGTTTTGGTTTTGAAAAGGGGGTTTAAAGTCAACATTTTTACTTCTGTTAAGAGAAAAACAATTTTGTCTAGCATGGCCGTTCTTATGACAAAATGTACAAATTAATTTTTGTTTTAAAGGCTTATTTTTAACTGTATCATTTAGATGAGAAAACTGAGCAGAAATTCTAGCTTTACTTAATTCATTATCTTTATTTCTTAAATTTAGCCTAGTTTCCTCGGCTACCAAGCAAGTTACAATTTCATTCAATGTAAATTTATCATCTTCCCATCTTAGTATGTTTTGAACAATACCGTCGAAATAGGATGGGAGATAACGTAACAATTGGTAAGATGCAAAAATTTCTGTCAGTCCCCCCATAGAATTTTCTATTTGTTTAAATATCCTCATGACCCGGGACGCAAAGACATTTACACCCTCACCAGGCAATATTTTGCAATCACACAGCTCAGAAAATAAACTCATGTGCTGTGCACGAGTATCTGGAACAAAACTTTTGTTAATTAAATTCCATGCCTTTACGGGGTCATCCTCGTCTTCTACAATTTTCCTATACTCAGTTTCTATATTTAAGTATAAGACAGCCAAAGCAGCATTAGCTCTAGACTTAAATTTATTAACAGCAGAAGCATTGCTTCTGTCATCAGCCAAAACTGGGGCTGTTTCAGTATCAACAACAATGTCCCAGAGTCCCCGGTCAAGAAGAACAAATTTAATATCACTCTTCCATTCCTCGAAATTAATCACATTCAGTTTGGGTATAGAATGTAAATTGTTGACAGCCATTTTTTGAGTAAAAAAAAAAAAATGTGTATAATTATGGTTCAAACAATCTATACATATAATAAAATAAGATGTTTGTGTGTGTGTCATTGTGTATGGTTTCCAGAGCTTTTTAAGAAAACGGCTGATGGCTGAGCTACAAAAATTTGCATGGTGGTTCGTAATGACCTCTCCTGATGCACCTCGAAGCCCGATTTTCGAATTTTGTTTTAGTTTTCTTTTTAATTAATTAAAATGTTAAAATAAAAGCCTTCTAATTACTGATAAACTGGCCATTTAATTTTAATTCTTAATTTAATTGTTGCCAAAAAAAATTATCATTATTTTTTGGACAGAAAAAAAAAAAAAAAATTTTGAACAATAAAAATTACATTTATTTAAAATATTTAATTTTATTCCTTAATTTAATTGTTGCCAAAAAAATTATTATTTTTTCGACAGGAAAAAAAAAAAAAAAAAAAAAAAACGTGAACAGTAAAAATTACATTTATTTAAAATGAGGAAAGTAAATTAAAAAAATTAGAAATATCAGTCGTATCGTTACAAATTAGATACCAAATGAAAGATGCAATTTTTGTGAATCCAACGGATTAAACAGCTTATCGATTGGACAATTAGATTTTTTAAAATTAACTAATGTATGTATTTTAGGTGGCAAGAGAAGGAGATTGTATGGAAACCGTTTGGAATTTTTTTTAAAATGTGCTACTGATTAAGTCACATGTTTTTTTTAAAGTGGGATTAAAAATTGCAGTTTTGAATTTTTTTAAAATTTTCTTTCACAAACACAAACATATAGTATACAGCCTGTACAACACTAGACCAAATTGAAGTTCAAATTTCATCAATATTTAAATAAATAAATGAAAATAAAAATATGTTTAATGGGAAATATATATAACCATTAAAAGTTTAGTTGTCTAAAATATGGCAGAAATAGCGCTCATAGCATATTGTTACAAGGTATTAAGTCTTATTTTTACAAGGGATTAAATCTAAAATGGTGACAAAAATTCAAAAGTCGCCAAAGAGAGCTATATTAAGGCGGTACTATGATCATGCTTACAAACCATGAATTATATATAACCACAAAAAATTAATTGTCTCATGCAACAGTCGTAGCCGGTCATAGCATATTATAATATTTAGCGTGAAATTGTTATCATTTTTATGGTTGATCGGGGATAAACAAAATAAACATAGGAAATAACGTAAAAGCAAATATTATGTGCACCACGTATAGTGTTGTTCATATGTAACTGGGATTCAAATATAAAGGGGATACTACATTTTTTTTCGATACTATCTATTTCGAAACTGTTATCTAATAAGGACTTAATGGAAGCCTATTGGTAAACCATTGTCTCAGGTAATAGGGACAAGCGCCCGAGTTTTAGCAGATGACCAAATCGCTACCGAAGGCAGCAGGGATCCGAAGCGAGCTTTTGAGCAATTTTAGTATTTTATTCTATTTTTATAAAGCTATATAGAAAAGAGTTTCCTTTAAATTTAGTGACCAGCGAAGCGGGCAAAGCCTGCTAGTTTAAAAATATAATATATCAAAAATATCACAATTTTCTTATAAAAACCTTTGCCCCCCCCCCCCCCATAAAAAAAATTGTTAATTTTATAAATATAAATGCTTATTTTTCATTATATAACTGTTAACTTGTTAAATTACTTTTTCTTTAAATTTAAAAGTTTTCTTTACTTAAATTTCGGTCAGCCATCTTTGCCTGCATCATGCCTTAACAATCGATGTTTTGTTTACATCGTTGCCGTTGCCAATCTTGTTCTGCATAATTTTTTCTATTTTTACTGTTGCCACTTCTACTAAAATAGTTATAGTAAATTGTATTTTCGGCTGTGACCGTTGAGTGGCAATAGTAATGTATTGTTTATATGTAGATTTTGACTTTTCAGTCAGTATAAAAAGATCGCGGCATGTGTGTTAAAAGGCAGTTGTCAGCAGTTGTCAGCAATGGCCAGCTAGTCTTCAATTAGAAATGAAGTAGTAGTTTTGTGAATAGTTGAGCAGCTTTAAGCTGTTGTTGGCTAAGCACTGAAGTATGTGCTTTTAGTGTTATTACAGCTAAGCTAATTATGCTCTTTTGGCTATTGCATTTTTAGAAACGATGGCTGCCGTTGTTAATTTACATATGTTAAAATTATTAAGTTTTTGTTTGAATTTGTTCCTTCTTAAAGGATAAAGTTTTTTCGTCATTCGCGGGTGATGAGAACTCTTGAAATAAAAATTGATAATCGAATTTTTTGAAATGAGGCTGTTAAATTTGTTTTTTGATTAATGTTATATATTGTTTAGCTGCTTTTTAAGCAGCAATTGTTAAGTTTGAAAAGATCTAAAGTTAATAAAAATGAAATTAAAATCTTCTTCTAAATTAAATCGTATAATTAACAGTGTATGAGCATAATCTTCATCGTTGCTACTTTGTGTTAATACATCTCGTCTTACTTTCGCTGATCAACCTGGCGATCGCGGAAGTATAGTTTTCATCCTATTTTCCCGCTGATCAACCTGGCGATTGCGGATGCTTTGTGATTGTTCTTAAAGTGCATTGTCATCGATATTTGATTGTGCTTATTGCTATGTCTGGTTCATCACCTGAAAAAGGTAATCATGTTCTTGTTATAATTTTGAAAGTTTAATATATATTTATACTTTGTTGAATAAAATTGTTTTTTTTTGTTAAAACTTTCGTATTTGATGTGTCATAACAGTTGAACACTGGTCAGGTTACTTTTATGGAAACCTTTAAAACTTAAAGATTAATGTTTCCACTGTATGTGGCCTGCTTAATAAAAAATTAATTAAAACATAGACCTTTAGTCTATGTCAGTTTTATGCAAATTGTTGAAACTCGGCTCAGTCGGAATTGCCGGAAGGTTAGCTATTTACATTCGCGTTTGAAAAATTAAGATGGATGATTTAAATTTAAAAGCTCCTTAATATAGAGTTTCATTGAACGACATATTTATTTTCCTGGTATGTAGAATATATATTAAAAGAAAATTAGGATTTTTATAAGTGTTTAATTTTTTTTTTCTCTCAACTAACGTTTTTTTTTCTTTAAGCTTTATTTTAAGAGTGATTAATTTTTAATATATTTAATTAGCATAACGATAAGAAAAAAACGGCAAACTATAGGTTTACTATTAACAAGTTCGCCTCTTCTACTCTGCTCCAGCATATCGCGCCACCTTGCGTCGATTTCCACCTGGTCAGTGTTGCATGAGTTACCATTCGCAAAAATTTCGACAGCCTCGCGTTTCGTGGCATAAAAGTAATTATTATAATTAGCTAATTTACTATAATTTTTAAAGTCTATTTTAATGTTTTCTTCTTGATTTGTTTTGGCTAAGGCTGTTTTTATATGATTATGTTTTATGTCGTTTTCGTGCTCTTTTATTCGTGTTTTTAATTTCCGCTTTGTCATTCCGACATAACATCCAGTTTTTTGGTCTTCTTTTATAAAATCTATTTTGTAGATACCTGCAGTTTCAGAAAAATTTATTTTATCTTTATCGTTTCGGATTCTTTGAAAAATATTTCTGTTTGGTTTTATTTGTACATTTATATTTAGTTTAGCGGCTTCGGTTTTAATTTTATTAGCTGTACCTTTATTATATGGAATTGGGGGGATATATTTTTGTTTTGGCTTTTGGGCATTATTTATATTATCAAGTTTCTTTAATCTATTTTTTATAAAGTTTGTTTACTAGGTTCTTTTTATAACCTGCGTTTTGAGATATTTCACTGATTTTTTGGAATTCTTGTTTTAGTAAATTTTCGTTTATTGCACGGTTTATATAGTATTGTATTGCAGCTATTTTATACCTATAGGGAGTTTTACATTTGGCATTTATGATTTCATTGCTATTATTTTGTTTTTGATATACTGTAGTTTCAAAGTTTAAGTTTGGTGTTTTAATTATAGTAACGTCTAAAAAGTTTAGGAGGTTTTTGTTTTCTATTTCGAGTGTGAATTTAATGTTTGGGTCAATTTTATTCAATTTTTCAAGTGTACTTTTTGGGGGGGAAGAGTTAGTGTTTATTGTTGCAAAAACATCGTCAACATATCTGAACCAATATTTTATTTCTTTAAAATCCTTTAATATGTTTTTGTTTTCCATTAATCTTAATTTTATTTCTACTATTATGCCTGAGATAGGCGATCCCATCGGGACCCCTCTATTTTGTTTATAGAATTTATCATTAAATCTGAAGTAGTTTTTGTTTAGTATTAAATTGTTAGCTGAGATTAAGGTTTGATTTATATCTGTATCTTTATATTTTTGTTTTATTTTTTCGTTTATAATTTCATTAATTTCTTTTATGTTAATAGATGGGTATAAGTTTACTACATCAAAGCTAACCATAAGATCGCTAGGTTCTAATTTTATATCTTTTAGGTTTTTTAAAAAGTCATCTGTTGAGTTTAAGTTGCGTTTAAGTTGAGTTTTTTAAGTTTTAAATGTTTTTACCTTTTTTAAATCATTTTAAATACATAGTAACCACTTTAATTAATCATTTTAAAATATAAAATTTAAATAATACGCTAGTCTTAATAAAAATATCATTTGAGGTAAATAGTTTAGAACGCCGGATTACACAAGGATTTATTATTTACAATTAAAATTGAGAGTAATACGTTACAACTACATTTAACTTTTTATCTTGTGGAAACAAGATATTGGTCTATGAAGAGATATGAGGTTTACGCATGGGAAGAAAATATAATGACGCCAAAGCATTTTTCATCGCCAAGCTTGCCATATTTTGTCATCAAATAACGAATTTCGTCGCCAAGTCAAAAATTACATCGTCAGCTATAAAATTTTGTCACCAAATCACAAATTCCATTGCTAAGTTGCAAATTTTGTCAATAAAATCTCACCAAATCATACAATTTACTAAATTCGTAACAATTAACATTGAAATTTAGCAGTGTTCAAATGGTCCAATGAAAACAAGATATTGGTCTGTGTAGAGATATGAGGTTTCGCAAGGGAAGAAAATATAATGACGCCAAAGCTGCCATTCTTCATCATCAAGCTTGCCAAATTTTGTCGTCAAATAACAAATTTCGTCGCCAAGTCAAAAATTTCATCGTCAGCTATTAAATTTTTTCGCCAAATCACAAATTTCATTGCTAAGTCACAAATTCTGTCCCCAAAATCTCAGCAAATCATACAGTTACAAAATTTGTAATAATTAACTCTGAAATTTAGCAGTGCCCAAATGGTCCAATGTTAACTAACGTTAATGCCAAGGTTATAATTGCAAGTTAAAATTGTATTTCCATACAACGAAAGGAATCTACCTTTGTTTTTAAGCTTGCCGAAAAGGGATTTTTTTTATTATCGTTTGCACGTGACGTAAGCATCAGACTACAATTTTAAGCAACTAAAGCTATAGAAAATGTCGGCTTCATCACAATTGACGAAAAATCACTTTTTAACTTGTACCTTTTAAACAACTGGAGTTATCGAAAAAGTTTAAATATACAAAAGTTGTTCTTTAGGGTAAGGTGGTAATTCGCCTGATTTGAAGTATTTTTCTATTTTCATTATTAAAGAAATTATGGGCAAATGAAAATTTCCACCCCCTTTGAACTGGATGCCCCATCTACGAACTCGACTGAGATTTTTACAGTCCTGACAGCATATCCCAAGCTGGTTAAATTTAAATAAAAAATTACTACAGTTATCGTGTTCACAACTTAACATGGGAAAAAGCGTTATACATATATATATTATAGATATATATAAATTTTTGAAAGGAGGATGGTTTTGGGTTCTAGGCATCATGATCGGTGAAGATATGAAGACATTTTCCAGAAGTCGTGTCATGAGAACCATTGCAATAGGTAGATCTCGTATAAGGAATCTACCTAAAAGCTTTCAAATGATGTATTACTTATGAAAATATTTTAATTAGTAGCTGAGATACAAAAGAAAACCGATTCAGGGCACCTCAAAATGTGTAAATGAGGTGAAATCTCCAATCCCACTTTCAATAATATACAAGTACATTAAAAAACATTACTTAGTTACCTTACATAAGTCCTAGTTATTTTCACAATACGCATTTCAAGTGCCAGCGCACTCGTCTTCAGGTGAAATGTGACACCTCTTTCTACTGTTGTCATTGGGAATCATCGGTGTTGTTTCTTCATTTCTCTTCGTCTTGGTGGATTGCTTGATTAATTGGCTCCATTCTTTTGGGATTCTTGCATGTTCGCGATCGTTGACTGCCATGGGGTTAGTAATGATCTCTAGAGCTTCTCTTTTGAGGGCATAACTGTGATTATTGTAGTGGGCGATTTTATTAGTATGTATGCTGTTAATATTAATTGGGTTATTGAGGTGAGCGGATGCAAGCGCGGTAGATTGACGGTTATGATTTAAGTCGGATTTATGTTCTTTTTCGCGGTCTAATATTTTCCGTTTAGTGACACCGATATAGCAAGCGCTGGAGTTATTAGTGTAGTTGAAATCTATTTTATAAATACCGGAAGTGGATCTATTGTCAATCTTGTCTTTATCGTTTCTAATATGTTGAAAAATATTTCGGTTAGGTTTAATTGGAACATTCCAATTAAACCTAACCGAAATATTTTGCGCTTGCATCCGCTCACCTCAATAACCCAATTAATATTAACAGCATACATACTAATAAAATCACCCACTACAATATTCACAGTTATGCCCTCAAAAGAGAAGCTCTAGAGATCATTACTAACCCCATGGCAGTCAACGATCGCGAACATGCAAGAATCCCAAAAGAATGGAGCCAATTAATCAAGCAATCCACCAAGACGAAGAGAAATGAAGAAACAACGCCGATGATTCCCGATGACAACAGTAGAAAGAGGTGTCACATTTCACCTGAAGACGAGTGCGCTGGCACTTGAAATGCGTATTGTGAAAATAACTAGGACTTATGTAAGGTAACTAAGTAATGTTTTTTAATGTAAATTATCGTCCTATTATGAAAGTAATTAATAATATAAAAGTATTTTAAAATATCTTTCGAATGATGTATTAAAAACAATTTATTCATAATTAGAATCTGAAATATTGAAATTTCAAAATATTACAGTGCCATCTGGCGGTAGAAATTTCTGAAATCTACTGTTCGATTCCAAATCAATAAAGCTTTCAAATGATGTATTACTTATGAAATCATTTTAATTAGTAGCTGAGATGCAAAAGAAAACCGATTCAGGCACCTCAAAACGTGTAAATCGAGTGAAATCTCGAATTCCACTTTCGATAATACAAAAGAACTTTAAAATATCTTTCGAATGATGTATTAAAAATAATTTAACCCCTTCCGCTCCAGGCTAGCTGTAGTGTAAATACGTGAAATACCAGATTATAATTTTGAAATAATGCAATACATAACGAAGTAACAATGTGCATTTTGTTGTGAAGTAAATATATTTAATTAATGAAGGTAGTAAATATGAATACATATCAAAGTATTTCAATTATTTATAGCAATGACTGCTGTAAGTGGTTCATCATCACTGTCATCGCTTTCGCCGTCTTTACTTGTTGTAAAGTCATCATTGGAAACTTCAAGTTCGTCATAATCGGGGATATAATCACTATCCGAATCACTAGAATCAGACATTATTCACAGTTTCAAACACTGGCAAAACACACAAAATCGAGGAGCGAAAATTGCACACAACCGCAGCCGCGAGAACACTGGCGTAGCCAAAACTAATAGGTCACCGAGACTACTAACGCTATCTAGTTGTCAGTAATGAAAATACAATTTCAAAACACTATACGACAAATAAAATAACTCTCTCTGATACCACTACAACGTTGGACTTATTGTATCGTACACTTTCTTTGGACGTATGCACGTACGTCCATGGTATTAATGGCCATTAACACTAGGACGTATGCACGTACGTCCCTGGAGTGGAAGGGGTTAATCATAATTAGAATTTGAAATACCCGTATTAGAATAAAATTTAATTTGCAATTAAAATGTAAATTTTTTGTTTATTCTTCGAAATCTATGAAATTTGAATGGCAACTTCGTCTTGTGATGCAAACTCTGCATAGTCAGTCTTTAGTGTGACAAAGGAAAATTGAAGAACATTGGAAATTTGCAATTTTTATTTTCAGTACAAAAAACATGTGACCTGAATCAGGAATCTATAGCAGGAAGCAGTGGCGCACCCAGAATTTCCATCTGGAGGGGGCTGAAGAATAATTGGGCCCTGTAGTATAGTAATAGGTTTATGGGCATGGGCATATACGCGCACATACAGTCAGCAGCAAAAGTATCCGAGCACTAGCGATAATCCCTGTCTAAAAAAAGTACACTTAATTACTGCTTTGTTAAATAAATCCTTGTTGTGTCATGTTCTTAGTCTAAAAATATGATTTGACAAGGATTTATTTAACAAATTAGTATTAAGAATACTTTTTTGATATCGGAAATATTGGCTAGTACTCGGATACATTTGCTGCCAACTGTACATATAGTAAAGAATCCGCTCTAAATATTTCTTTCGAAATAAATAAACGAATGAATGAAGCTGAATTTAATTTGAATAGTGCAACTGAGGGATTTATATCAGTATATAAACATGCTATGACTTATGACTTATTAAGGAGGGCAGCCCTCAGCAGGACACTGAGAGCTAGGGCACATCGACCAGAGGTCTATTGTACCCAGACCCAAACACATCCTTAAAAGAAAAGCCTCATAGCTGAAGCAAAGCTCAGCAGACACCTGACAGGAATATCCTGCAGCTCCCAAGGCTCAATGAGATGCCGACCAAGATGCTCAAACCTGTAAGCAGAAAAGGCCTCAGAGTCACATAAAATGTGCCGAGCAGTCTCCTCTTCCAGACAACAACCACGAAAGATAGGATCAGAACTGATACCCATAACATACCTGCCAACCAATTTTAACAAAAAAAGGGAAGATTGTCGTTGAAAAACCAGAAGATTTCATAAAAAAAGGGAAGATTTTATTTTTTTTCTCTCTTTGACGTATTAAACAATACAGTTTTACAATTTTAATATTTAGAAGCAATCTATAAAAACATTTTACTTATAGATTGATTATACTAAATATATAAAAGTTTTAAATGAAGTTATTCCTCTTCAACATATAAATATCTACTAAACAGAATCTGTAAGAAATTTATTTAACAATAGACAAAAAAACTTAGTTAAGTTAAAGTATAACTAATTTTTTAAATAAATTTAGAATATGATTTTTGTGTATGTACATTAATCATTTATATAAAAAAAAAAGTAGCAGCAGCTAATTATCAGTTTCAAACGTGCATAAAACCAACTGAGTATTAATTTTCTTGAATTGATTTGGGAAAAATTTTCCTACCTGAAAAAATTATTCTTAATTTTTTTCCCATGTTTACACATTTGGTATAAATATGACAAACAAATATTTAATTTAATTGAGGAAAAATGAACAGATTCATTAAATTCAGCAATAAAGATCTAAAAATAATTTACATATGTGAGAAATATTGAGCACTTCCATTGCTTTATTGTTTCTAGAATTGATCATTGATCACAATCCGGGGAGGGGGGGGGGAGGGGGGATACAAAAATAATTACAGAGTAAGAACTCTACTTCTAGAATCTAATGTAAAAACTTTAAAATGAATACTATCATTTATGTTGCAGATGGATAAAGATTAGGAAACAAAAGACTTCTGGAGAACATTAGATTGCTGATCACTAGTTGGAGATAAATAAAGGGGGGGGGGGGGCAAAAAATATTTACATCAGCAAGAAATATTTAACAATTCTATTTCTTTAAATGTTCTAGAATCTCATAAAGCAAGTTCGAAATGAATATTGACATTTATGTTATGGATGGAAAAAGATTGTGAATCGGGAGTTTTCGTAGAACATTTGGGTTTCTTTTTAAAACGAACGATATCCGCGACTTTTTTAAAAACGGAAGATTTCATCATCTGTCCGGAAGACCGGAACATACGTTAAAAAACCGGAAGTCTTCTGGGAAAACCGGAAAAGTTGGCAAGTATGCCATAATGTTCAGATGTCTCTTAAGGGTACAGTGACCAGTAAGAAGGCCAATAATCTTCCTCAAACCATTCCTGTTAAGCTTTAAAAGCTCCTTATGACGAAGACCAGGATAGTCACGATTAAGCTCTTTTGCTTGCCTTTGACCATCAGAATTACGCCATAGCCTATAGTGCTCCTTACCAAAGAGCTTGACGATAGAAGCCCTAAAAGTAGTGGGAGAAATATCCAGAACAGGCTCAGGGCCACAAAAGAGTGTGCTGGAACCAGATCTAGCCAACTCATTACCAGGTATACCCATATGACCAGGTACCCAGTGAAGACTAACCTTATTATAGGAAGAAAGCTCACAAAGTGCCTTGTAGCACTCCCATACAAGAAGAGAGGTGAACTTACACCTCTCCAGTGAAAGGAGAGCCACTTGACTGTCAGAACAGATACGGATGATTAAATTATGATAACCCCTGTCTAAGCACACCTTACAGCATAAGATGAGATGATAGCAAAGATTTCAGCCTGGAAAACTGTGGCAAACTTTGCAAGGGGAAAAGAAAGCCCTCCCCCCCCCCCCCCCGATATTTTCATTGAAAATAAAATTTGATCAAATTTAATACTCTTTTGCAATGCTTTATATGCATATGCGGTAGCACGTAAGTAATTAAGAAATTGTAATAATTATAGCCAAATAAAAGATACAGTTGTGATATGCTGGAATTATTGCAAAATTTCAGTAAAAATTTTTTACAAGGCTATTTTTATTTAATTATCTGGAGTATGGGGGCGATGCTTCTTCTGGGTTCGGTTAACAGAAACAAGTCTGACATAGTGTTTGTGGGTGTAGTTAACACAGCAAGCAGGACGCACAACCCACTGTATGTTCTACGTACCATAATAAAAAAATTAAGTGATCCCACCCTCTCAAGCATCTGTAAAATAACTTATTGTTATCGGGGTATTTTTCTATTTTGAACAGTAAACTACGCCTTTTGGCATTCCTCTAAATTGTTATGTTTTTACAGGAATAATTTTACGTATTTGTGATTAAATCAATTAAATTTTATCTTCAGCAATTGATTCGAAATTTCGCTAGCATGTATATGTGCTAGTGGCATTTACAGGATTTAACACGAATATACAAATTCCATTTTCAATTTAAAATATTGTTTTAGAGGAACGACTAAGAGCAGGGCTAATTTTTATTTTATATTAAAGAGAATTTTCATTTGCCGATGTGAATGTGTTAATTTTGCCCAGGGACAAAACAAACTTTCATAAAGATGCTACAAATACTCAAAAATTAAGATACAAAATTGTATGAGCCTGGTATCCCATTTTGCTGACAAATACATCCCTTTTTACTCCCACATCAGATTGCTTCTTCTGCCTGACTTTTTAGATACTCCCTCGATTTCATTACAATATATGCTTTAGGACCTTAAACTGCAATGGAATGTTTTTAACTAAAAAATAAAGAACTATTTCATTGTTTTTGTGTTTGACAGTAAGGATTTCAAAAATTCCTAATACTATTTAATGTATAATTTATGAACTTTTTTTTTTTTTTTGCTTACATGCTTACAATATCTGTGTTTGAATATTATTTTTTTTCATGCATGTCTAAAATCTTTTACCATGTCAGCTAGTTCTGGAGGGGGCTTGAGTCCCCTAAGCCCCCTCCGTGGGTGCGCCACTGGCAGGAAGCAAAAACTCTTTCGCTGTGTCTCTATCAGAAGTTGCCATGGTAACCAACGAACAACAAAGGAATGCTTGCATTGAGAATTTCATTTAGCATAATTCGACAGCAAACGATGGAAAAAGCCGGAATCTCATTGAAAAACTATAAGGATGCAGAAATTTAAAAAAATTATAACTGATTCAGCTTTTGAAAAAATGTCTCAATCTTTTGAGATCTGATTCGCCTAGCTGAAATCTATATATATAAAAAAAAAAGAAATGATTTTATCTCTAAAAGATTTTGAGTTATAAAATGTTTTGTGAAAAAATCGATGTTTCGTAAAATCTAAAAATATGGATCGCTAATCTGTATTTTGTTAAAATGTTTATATGGTTCGAAAGAGGATTAAATGACCTTTCCAAATATACCAGTGGTTAAGAAATCGGTCTGTTATTCTTTCGTACAGGGCGTTTCAAAAAAGATGATCGAGAAAAAGCAAAATTTTTGACCCTTTTAAAAACTTTCTCCAAAAATATAAAAAATCCGTATTTTTTAAAACAAATTGTACCATAAGAATCTGTAATAAATGCTCTTTCTCGTGGTACAGGTGTATTTTCGATATCTTCAACAGA
The DNA here is from genome assembly GCA_963930645.1 of Salticus scenicus. Taxonomy (NCBI): domain Eukaryota; kingdom Metazoa; phylum Arthropoda; class Arachnida; order Araneae; family Salticidae; genus Salticus; species Salticus scenicus. The sequence goes on from CAWVNO010000769.1 coordinate 731,395, forward strand.
TCGGCAGCAATCTGTTTACAAAAAACCACGAAATTTTCTCTCTCTGCTTTTTCTTTTGAGGAATGCAGGTCAGGGTGAAAATTACAGTCACCTGGCTTTTTGAATCATTTTTTGATTAGACATAATTGGATGTTTTAATTAATATCACTGCTAATTAGGGTTGCATTGATTAACAAATGGTCAATACATTGAGATGAAGAAATTTCACGTCTTCTGGTACCGGTTTCGAGCCACTGCGACCATTAGCGCCAGAGCTTTAGCTCTCACAATACATTTCTCACAGATGCACAGATGCGTACAGATTTTAATAATATAAGGAGATGATGCTAAAAAAAATGGATACTAAAAATGCAAGCTTCCAGGATGATACCAAAAGGCTGGTTTTTCCAATCAAGGAAAAGCAGAATAGAGAATGCCTATAAGCTGATTGATGTTTAAAGAAAACAAGATGCTAGGAGATCCCGTGAAGCACTGCCGCTCAGATTATTACAAAAGATTGTTCCAATGCATAGTTCTATAGTGCAGATGATCATGGAGGCTATCAAAATATTGCCTTTATAATTACACTTCTGACTTTTGAATACTAAGATGCCGTCGTCAGGTAAGTCAATGCTTTAAATTATTATGTATATAAAAAAATAATAATAATAATAAAAAAAAAGAAAATATCTGAAATTTTTAGATTTCCATGTTTGTTCCTCTTTCAATGGGCTCTTCCCACCTGACATCAGGTCACATGATAGATGAAAAACAAACAGTAGACAAAGTCTTGTATATCTATAGCGATTGCAGAAATAACATTTTCTATTCATATTTTTGATCAATCGTATTTAATCTGTGTTATTTTTTTATACATCATTTTTAATTCATTTTATATCATTATTTATCTTCCTTTTGCTGTATACATTTACAATCATCATTTAGTCTATATTTGTTATCGATGTTTATGAAGAACATGTTAAATACTCTGATTTTTGGTACTTAAATCATTGACAGTGTAACATCGTACGGCGTAAATCAGTTTAGACCAGTAACTAAGTTAATTAACTTGTTGTAACACCTTTATGCAATGAAGAAGTTATTTTTTATTGCTAGATCAGTTAATGTAACAGTTACACTAGAACATACAAAAATCGATTCTTACAGGTGGAAATAAAATAACACATAAAGTGTTTTCACAAATACAACTATTCTACTGTTTACAAATGCACAATATTACTTTTATTTTATTTTATAATAAATACTAGCCACCTTCGGCGACCAGCTGGTTCATGATCCTTGAAATTACCGACTTTATAAAACTCCCGCTCGGTGGAGCCTGCGGCGCCTTTTTCACGTTTCAGATCTTACAACAGCTTATTAACATATAGTGAAAATAGATTTATTGAAAAATTTAATCGTAAATTCCCGCTCGGTAGCCTGCGGCGCCCTCTTCCACTTTCAATATCTGAAACAGCCTGTTCGCTCACCATGTTATGATCTTTCAAATTTCGGACTTTAGCTAAGTCCCGCTCGGTGGCGCCTTATCCCCGTTTTAGAACATACAACACCTTCCTCGCTCATTAGAATTTAAAATATTGAAAATTTAAAATATTACAGCAACATCTGGCGGTAGAAATTTCTGTAATCTACTGTTAAATTCTAAATCAACAAACCTTTCAAATGATGTATTACTTATGAAAATATTTTAATTAGTAGCTGAGTTACAAAAGAAAACCTAAACAGGAGACCTTAAAACGTGTAAATCGGGTAAAATCTCGAATTCCACTTTCAATAATATAAAAGAACTTTAAAATGTCTTTCGAATGATGTATTAAAAATAATTTAATCATAATTAGAATTTGAAATATTGAAATTTTAAAATATTACAGCGCCATCTGGCGGTAGAAAATTATGTAATCTACTGTTCAATTCCAAATAAACAAAGCTTTCAAATGATGTATTACTTATGAAATTATTTTAATTAGTAGCTGAGATACAGAAGAAAACCGATTCAGGACACCTCAAAACGTGTAAATTGGGTGAAATCTCGAATCCCACTTTTGATAATATAAAAGTATTTCAAAATGTTTTTCGAATGAAGCACTAAAAATAATTTAATCATAATTAGAATTTGAAATACACGTATTAGAATATTAGAATAAAATTTTATTTGCAATTAAATGTAAATTGAATTTTTTTTTTTTTTTTTTAATTCTCCGAACTTTTCTCAGTAATCTGACTTATCCCTGCTTTTCTCCGAAACTTGCATAATTCCGGGCTATATAACGTTAAAAATCCTTAGTACGATATGTGAGCAGAAATTCGAATTGGAAACTCTGCAAAATATTAAAGAATAAAGGTGTTCTGGGTATTCCGTTGTTTTCTCCGAAACTCCCGTTCCTTTTCTACGTCTTTGCCCCTTCGCTCTCCCCCCCCCTTTCCGTCGCTAATAATAATTTTACACTCGAAAATATCCGCAATCGATTTACCTTGCCTTAAAATCTAAATATACCAACCAATTTCAAACGCTGTAACTCTTTTTTTTTTTTATATTTTTGCTCCTTTCCCCTCTTTCTCAAGCCCTCCCAAATAATTGTATTCTTTCAAAAATATTCACAATCGAATTATCGGACATTAAAACCAAATATTATTATGAAATTCCAACAGCATATCTTAGTTGCAATTAAATGTAAATTGAATTTTTTTTTTTTTTTTAATTCTCCGAACTTTTCTCAGTAATCTGACTTATCCCTGCTTTTCTCCGAAACTTGCATAATTCCGGGCTATATAACGTTAAAAATCCTTAGTACGATATGTGAGCAGAAATTCGAATTGGAAACTCTGCAAAATATTAAAGAATAAAAGTGTTCTGGGTATTCCGTTGTTTTCTCCGAAACTCCCGTTCCTTTTCTACGTCTTTGCCCCTTCGCTCTCCCCCCCCCTTTCCGTCGCTAATAATAATTTTACACTCGAAAATATCCGCAATCGATTTACCTTGCCTTAAAATCTAAATATACCAACCAATTTCAAACGCTGTAACTCTTTTTTTTTTTATATTTTTGCTCCTTTCCCCTCTTTCTCAAGCCCTCCCAAATAATTGTATTCTTTCAAAAATATTCACAATCGAATTATCGGACATTAAAACCAAATATTATTATGAAATTCCAACAGCATATCTTAGTTTAAAATACTGCAAAATATAAAAGAAAACTTAATATTTTTCCAATAAATATGTAATTTTTTTGTTCATTCATATGTTTTCATGAAAATTGAACAGTAGCTTTATAATATGCTGTCTAAGCCGAATATTCATTTAAATGTAAGGTAAATGAAAATTTGAAAAAGTTTGAAAATTGCAATCCCCCCCCCCACTATAAAACATGTGATATCTTAATTGATTACAACCATTTCCTTTTTAATCGCAGACAGTCGTCTGCCAGTTGCCAACTAAATTTCATACTTTAGTTAATTTTTAAAAAGCTAATTGTTGTATCGTTAGCCGCTTGCACTCTTAGATTTGGAAAAAATTCCCCTTTCATTTGGTACCAAATTCGTAACGATCGGACTAATATTTCTAATTTATTTTCTGCTTTTAACTCCATTAAAATATCTATTTTTATGCAATCACGGTAAATTCTCAGTCATTGAGATCGCTTTTTTTGATTAGACATAGGTCAACATTTTAATTAATATCTCCGGAACTAATTAAAATTTTTAAATTCTGTTTTCAGGAGCCCCCCGGGAAGGCTTCGGAGCACCCGTATGTAAAATTTTGTACTTCTGCATTCAGTAGGGGCTGAACGTATAGATGCACAGACAGACCGACAGACATCTTCTTTTATTATTATAGATTAATTTGAAATCATTCTTTAACCATTAAAATTTCAGTTTCTTCATTGTTAAGTTGTCAACTATTCTTAAAAATCTAATCATACTATTAAACACATAGTAATCAATCTATAAATTTCATTGTTGCTATATAGTTTCATTATTCTTTATCTGCTATGAAATTTTGCTTTTTTTAATCCATATGTCTCATATTCTGGTCTTGGAAGGCTGGGAGAGTGTTGCCGGTGTGAAACTAGTTTAACCCCACAGGAAAGTCAAAAGTCTTGCCTCCTTCCTTCCTTTCTTAAGTTTCTTAAATTAATTTAACATAGTTTTTGATTTAGTTTACGTTTTTCTGTTAAGGTTTTGTTGTGTTGGTGTATTGTTTTGTTTGTTATGCAGGCTGTTAATTAATAAATTTGGTTTCTTTAAATATGCGTATTTCATTCTCTGATGAATTTTTCAGGCATGAGAGTGCAGGAAAAAAAAAAAAAAAGAGGAAACACGCGTGTTCATAAAATTAATTTCAAATGAAAAATAATGCGTGCTGGGAAAACTATACAAATGTGTTCATAAAATTTATTTCAAATGAAAAAATAATGCTCACAGGAAAAAACTATATAAAATATTTTAAAAGTGACAAATTAAACTAAAAGAATAACACATCAGCACAATAGAACATGTGTTAAAAAAAAAAAAAAAAACATTAGCTAGCAATCCACAGTTAATAACATTGACTGGTGGTGGAAAATAGGAAAGGGGGGGGGGGGTTAAAAAGTAGTTCATGAGTGAGAAATATTAAACACAATTCTTCTTCTTTATGGGTTCTGGAATATCATAGAGTAAGTTTAAAATTAATATTGGCATTTTTGTTGTGGATGGATAAATATTCAAAAATAAAAAAAAGGCTTCCCGCAGAATGTTTGATTGGCGATGGTTAGAGATGAAAAAGGAAGGAGGGAGGACAAAAAAATTACATGAGTGAGAAATATTGAATAATTCTGATCTTTTGTATGATGTAGAATATGATAAAGCACATTTAAAATGAATATTAACATTTATATTTTGGACGGAAAAAGATTGAGAATCTAAAGTTTTTCGTGGGACGCTTGAACACTGATCGTTATTGGAGTTTGATTTTAACAAAATGAAAAATCGCGAAATTAACGAAAATCACAAAAAAGCGGAATATCGTGGATCCGCAGAAAATTCTCATGCCTGATTTTTTCACCTTTTTGAGCTTCTCCTACGTAAAGAAATTTTTCATTCCTACTGGTCTTTGTGGCTTCAATGATCTTGTATCTGTTGCTTGGCTTCTACCAAGCTACTAAATCATTATTATATATATATATAGTTGATAAAAGTGAAAAAATTCGATAACTTTATTTTAAATTATCGAAGATCAATGATTCAACCAATAGTTTTAAGGGTATTGGCAAGTTCTTTTGAAAGATACCCATCATGAAAATTTACTCCCCTCGGGAAGGGGCTTCCTCTCCAGAGAGGAAGGTGAGGCTCCTACATACACATTTTTTTTTTTCCCAGTTGACTAACTTTATTACAAATAATTCTTTTAAATTTCATAATGATTATTAAAAAAAATTCTCTTTATGCACATTTATACAAAATTTTGTCCTATAACACCATGTTAAAAATTTAGAAAAAGTGGGATGGCAATGCAAGCTGTTGAACAATTTTTACCAAAAGATGATGGACACTAATTGATGTCAATGTGTAACTACATAGCAATTTGTATGAAATTCTGTGCAGTAGTACCCAAGATGCAATAACCCACATTTTCTAAATATGGTCAAATCATGTTCTACAGCTCTCAAAATGTGTAAATCCATCAAAAACCCGAGGTCGAAAATTTTTACGAATCCAATACCTTCTTCTATTGAATATAGAAGAAAGTAAAAATTAAAATGTTTTCAATAAATGTAAATACTTTAATAAATAAATAACAATAAAAATCAATAGTTTATGAAATGCACAAAAAATAAAAATCTTAAATGATTTTATCCTTAAATGTGTGTATGATTGGCCAAACAATGGGGGGGGGGGGGGGGGGGGGGGTCCTTAAACTGAAAATAGGGTTGCTACACAAATATAGAAGAAACATTCCCTGACTTTTCTAATGCTTTTAAAAGTGAAAACAGATGACATACAATCAATGTAACATTAAAATCAAACACACTTACAAGGCAACTGAACATATCTAAATACAATCATCTGATTGACTATCTAATAAATATTTTTTTGCCAATCTATATAATTAGATATTTTAAAATTGAAAACTAAAATTAAAAATTTATTATAAAAAAAATCTTTATCCATATTTTTCCAAAAAATTTCTGAATTTTTTAAATTTTCTTTCATAAATTTTTAAATTCCCAGAGTTTTTTTAGTTTCTAATAGATTTTTCAAACTCTCTGAATTCCAGCCCTACCAGTGGCTGAGCAATTCTGCATTCAAAGCTGGTAGATGGGAAGTGCCGGGTTCAATCCCCAGCGGCGCTCATCGAAATTGTCATTTGGAGTTCCCACAGTTCGAGACCACACAGAGGGCATTCAAATAGGCCTAGAATCTTAGTGCAGTCGATTGGCCTTAATAACCAACCCACACAACCCTGAATTCTAGGTAACATAGCAACTCTGGGAAAGTATTGTAAGAAGATATTCACAAAATTTCAATTTATCACAAAAGATCATTATGATAAATAAATTAAAAAGCAATGAACCCAAATTGGAACCTTGGAGTAAATATAAATTACAAATAGACATTCAAACCAACACTTACTCTGGTCGAACTGAGCTGGCTGTTTGTTGGGCAAAGGCTTTCACTTTGTCTCGGATCACCTGAATCCCTCTTTCGTCAGATGCATTCAGTTCTAAAATGCGAGACTTGAACATGTCCCTAAATTTAAAGTAAGAAAGAAATTGTATATAACACAACATTATGATAAACAAGAGAGAAAAAAAAATCATTCTGCTTGCATAGATTGTAAAATAATTTCCAACTGTACTCAATTACTGTTTGTACAGGGTTCATACTCAAACAGTAAAAAACAATTTCCTGACATTTCCAGGTTTTCCAGTTGTTTTAAAAAAAATTCCAGTATTCATGAAAATTGAAATTTTAAACTACTTATAAATAAACGACCGGCAATTCCTTTGAGTCTGCTTGTTACATTTTCGCAAATTTTATGGCCAACCCAAGTTTTTCCTATGTTGACTCCTAAAAATGTCATTTTTTTCATATTTAGTGTTGAAAGTTGTACTTTTTTGCAGTCAACTGGTAAATAAAACATAATATTATGAAAAAGATACTTTTAAAAACACGTAAAAGTTAAAAAAATATATTAAAAGAGACATTTATAATAAAATACATTTCAAAGCTTTTCGTCCTGATCAACAGGGCATCATCAGGAATTTAACATGATTTAGTTTCACATAATGTGCAGCTATGCATTCAAGTATATATATTACAATATCAGGTGACAAATACAGTTAAGCTTAATAAAACATCAGTTTAGTTCAAAAATACTGGAATCGGTCAGTTGGAGCTGTTTTGTGTTTACAAGGAAGTAACCCAAAAACAGCTCTAACTGACCGACTTCAGAATTTTTTAACTAAACTGATGTTTTATCAAGCTTAACTGTATTTGTCACATGATATTGTAATATATATACTTGAACGAATGGCTGCACATTATGTGAAACTAAATCATGTTAATTTCCTGATGATGCCCTGTTAATCAGGGTGAAAAGCTTTAAAATGTATTTTATTATAAATGTCTCTTTTAATTAAATATATTTTTTAAACTTTTATGTGCTTTTAACACATTGTACGCCACGCGAATTCTTAATTAAAATCCATTAAAATTCCTTAATGATATTATCCTATAATAAATAATGGCTAACATGGCACTCAATGTGTTAAAGTAGGGGTGGAAATCGATTAAGAGTTTTAACTGGGTTAATCATACTTCATTAATCGATTAATCGGATTTTTAAACGGTTTTCATTTTTTTTTATATATAATTTTATTTCAATGATGAATAAAACTCTCATATTGTGTACAGTCGGTAACAAAAGTATCTGAATACTAGCAAAAATTCCTATATATAAAAAAGTAGAGTTAATACTGTTTTGTTAAATAAATCCTTGTCGAATCATGTTCTTAGTCTAAGAACATGATTCGACAAGGATTTATTTAACAAGTTAGTTCTTCTTTATCACTTCAGACCATAAGCGCCGATTTAACGGGGGCAGCGGGGGGGCGGTCACCCCCCTATAATTTTTCACGGGGGCGAAAGTATCTTTTTGCCTCCGTGCTTCCAACGGGTAAAAATTTCGAACGCGAAAATGATTTTCATCACAAACTGAGTTTTAATGAAAATTTTCACATCATTGAATTTTTTTGTTTTCTTCTCTCCTTCTTTCTTTACTGACGGATTAGTAGAAAACAGGATGTATACTTTATGCAATGCTCCTTTTGCGCGAGAGAAGCTGAACGAGATTGACAGAACCCCTTTTCAGGGTCTCACCGCAAAATAGAGCAGGGGACAGGTTTTTAAAAATGTGTCTGTTACAATTTGTTCAAGTTAAACATATAATAAAACTAAACAATAACATATGTGATTTGATGCCCTGAAAAATACCTCCGATCGGCGCCAGCTGCCTTCAACTTTTGTTAAGATTTTTGTACCTTTCATTTGGTTAACTTTGACTTTTTGTAACTATGGGTTAGCATTTGTCCTGTACTTTTTAAGTGCAAGTTTTTATCGTAAACCCCAAAACACACAAAGAATGGGTGGGATAATTTACAATTTTCATATCTTTAACCAAGACAGGCCGGACTATGAGATCTTTGCTCTTCAGTATGAGGATTAACTAAAGTGTTAAACTCAACACATTAAAGTTCTTTGAAATCTGAATAAATTCCATAGATCAAAAAAGATTGCAATAATAGAATCCACTGTATGTCTAGCTTTTAGACAGTTAGGTACAATGACAGAAGCACCCTGATGAGTGATTGCATATATCCGGAGAAATTGCCTAACAAAATTAGAAAAACGGTCAGCCAGCATCTTCTAGGCGCCATGAGCTTAAACAAAAGGTAGCTAAAAAACATCTGTGAACACCATTGGAAGTACGAAAATAAACAAAGTCATCTCCCCCCCTCCCCCCAATTGAGCTTTACTTGGAAAGAATGAAAAGAAGAATTCAGTTGAGAAATTTTTACAGCTGAGGCTCGATAATTTTTTTTTTAGCTTTTACCTTATCCAAATTATTAGGCCATATCTGATGGAGACAAATCCAGGCAAAGGTCCCTTTGAAATAATTTTCATTGTAAGTCTTAATTATTTAATCTTCATCCTACTTCTTGAACAAAAAGACAAACTTAAATTTAACTCTTTCTTTCTAAGTAGAGGGAACTGTTTTTTAATTTTATCTAATGAATTGAAAAATGTTTATTTTCTTCGATTTACTTATTTACTACTGAACTGAAAAATAGAGTTGCGAGTGCCTTCCTACTGCTTCGATAGTTAAAAGAAAAGTTTATTATTCTAGGACCTTTCAAAGAAAAACTGGAGATTTAAAATAAAGCTGAAAAACTAGGTAAGCTTTTACAATGTTTATTTTGAGATTTGAGAAATTCTAGAGGTAAACATAGCGGTTTCTGCATCGTTTAAATTTTTGAAAAAATTATTAATGCTTTTAAAACTGTCAATATTACAAAACTGATTAAAAATAAAGTAAATAAATAAATTAAAAAAAAAAAAAAGACAAAGACAAAATGTTTTTTTATTATATACATAAAAAAGTAGTGCATTATTATCAGCAGAAGAAAATTCATAGATGATATTTTAAATTACTTATACACTTAATAATCGTTATTAATTTTATTATTATTATTTTCAGAATTATTATTATTATTATATAATATATATATATATGTATATATATATATATATATATATATATATATATATATATATATATTTATTTATTTATTTTTTTTTTTTTGAAGTATTTTGAAAATTTGGTTAAAGTATTTTGAAAATATTATTTAAATATGTTCTTTTAAATTTTAAAGCTTTGAGAATAAAAATTATTGAGTTATCAATATAAATTAATGTTGATTTTTGCCCCAAAAAACTTTTAGAATTATGTAGCTGTAAATTTATTTTGAAAATACTTTAATAAATTAAAACTGTTGAGTTATCAATGTGAATTAAAATAGAGAAAATTATTTTCCCAAAATTTAAAATTTTGTTGCTGTTATAAGAAATTTATGTTAGAGAGAAAACAATTTTAAGTTTCTCACATGCTTTATTTCCTTACGTTCCATTTTTTTAAATGATGACTTTTGGTTGAAAACTCAAAATACCAGAAAATTTTCAATTCAATTTAAATTTTGAAGTCTGACATTTCTACATTTTTTCTTTAAAGTTATCTTAAGAACGGTAAAATTATCATATATAATCATGTATAAAATCATGTATGACATATCCGTAGAAAAATTTACAGAAATACTGTTGTTGAATGATGATCAATAGAAACATTGCAATCAAATGCCAGAAAGTGCAAACTTACACAATTATCGATTCGAATCAAAAAGATTAATCACGACATTTCATCAGCTGGAAGGCAGCAATTCTTTAACGTTGCACTCGTGCCTACCATTTTTATTTATTTTTTATGAAGTGCAGTGCTTAATTACTTGACTTGAAAGTATCATTATGTGGATTTGCAATTCTTGGTGCTTTCTCACAAGATAAATATTCCTCAATTAGAGTAATTTGTTTATTAATTAGAATGCTGTTGTGTGTAATATCAAATATTACACACAACAACAATTACTGAAATTGCTTTATTTAAGTATTAGTGGTTCATGTTTTATTAGACTACGACTACGCTTATTCAAAACTTTTTGCTTAAACTTATAAGTTTTTTTATATAATATATTTCGTAAAAAAAAAACTTGCAATTTGCAGTGCATAATTATTCTGCTACTGGTAATGACAAAATTCAGGTCAAACATTTTAGCATATACATTTTCATTTAGAAGATTCAACTATAATGCAGCATATCATTAAGTGTTTTTTCAGTGCATAATTCGGGAAGGGGGGGGGGAGAGAGAAACCCTGACAGTTTCATAGATGTCTATTATACTGGACGTTGGGACAAGGCGAGGTCTCATTATAGTGATTATGATTAATAAGGAATTTAGTGCTGCAAGTAATATAAATGAGTTTTAATTACTTCTGAAATGCTCCAACCATCATAAATGATGCATTATTCTCAAATGTTTCGTGGTAATCAAGCCAATATATATTTTCAACATCATTTCAACTAACTAAACTATCGATTACACAAGATATGTGTGACACTGAAAGCATGGTTTCAATCTCCTATATTATTAAAATCTGTACGCGTGTGTCTGTGTGTGTGTCTGTCTGTGAGAAACGGCTTGAAACGGATAAGGCTCCGCCGCTAATGGTCGCACGGACTTCGAACAGGTACCGTCGGACAGAGAATTTATCGCAGATCTGGGTTATCTAATTTGCTAAACGATGCGACCCTAATTAGCGGAGATATTAATTAAAACGTCGACCATTGTCTACCGAAAAATGACCCAGAATTCATGATTGAATGCTTAAAAAGTGACATTTTTACGGAAAGAGTGGAAAATAAATTAGAAATATCAGTCGTATCGTTACAAACAAGATACCATTGGAAAGGGCTTTTTTTTCTCAATCCGATGGTTTAAACGGCTTATCGATCGGACGATTAGATATTTTAAAATTAACTAAACTATAAAAAAATGTTGGCAACGAATCTCAAGAATCGTAGCTTTGCAGACGTTAAGTCTCCAGCTGTCTTCAACGGAAACACAGCTGGTATTCATTAAGGTCACGTGATTCGTAGTGCGATTAAAAATTACAATTTTCTATTTTGTTCAATTTTTCAAATTTTACACATTTTATTTAGTATATAATATTTACACCACAAAACAAACTTGCATTTCTAATTTCATCGAATTCCGTCAATAAACAAAAGATTTACATTTTAATTGCAAATTAAAATTTATCTTCACACGCCGGACATTTTTGCAATATTTTAATACGCGTATTTCAATTTCTAATTACGATTGATTTATTTTTTATACATCATACGAAAGATATTTTAAAGTTCTTTTACATAATTCAAAGTTTTCAACAGATTTACGCGTTTTGAGGTCTCCTGAATCAGTGTTCTTTCATGGCGCTGTAATATTTTCAAATTTCAATATTTCAATTTCTAATTATGATTCAATTATTTTTAATACATCATTTGAAAGATATTTTAAAGTTCTTTTAAATTATCGAAAGTTTTCACCAGAATTACACGTTTTGAGGTGTCCTGAATCAGTTTTCTTTTATGGCGTTGTAATATTTTCAAATTTCAATATTACAATTTCTAATTATGATTAAATTATTTTTAATACTTAATTCGAAAGATATTTTAAAGTTCTTTTATATTATTGAAAGTTTTCACCAGATTTACACGTTTTGAGGTGTCCCGAATGAGTTTTCTTTTGTATCTCAGATACTAATTATAATAATTTCATAAGTAATACATCATTAGAAAGCTTTTTTGATTTGGAATCGAACAGCGGAATACAGAAATTTCTACCGCTACATGGCGCTGTAATTTTTTCAAATTTCAATATTTCAATTTCTAATTCTAATTAAGTTATTTTTAATGCATCACTCGAAAGATATTTTAAAGTTCTTTTAAATTATCGAAAGTTTTCACCAGATTTACACGTTTTGAGGTGTCCCGATTACGTTTTCTTTTGCATCTCAGCGACTAATTAATAATTTCATAAGTAATACATTACCCATACTAAATACTATTACCATACTATACCCATACTATATTACCCATACTAAATACTTACCCATACCTAAACCTATCGAATTATAAATTAAACACTCATCAAGATGCACTCCTAAAAATGGGACCAAAATTCATACTTAACAACACCTTCAACCATCTTGACACCATTGCACACATTGAAACTGCTTTAGACCTTGCCCCCCCACCTAAACGCTCTCACATCAGGAATACTGCCGTTAAACTAATTGAAAAATCTAATGTCAATACACACAGCGATAAAGAAGACATAAAATGCCTTAATGAATTAAAAAAGAACCGCGACATTACAATACTAATGACTGATAAAACCGGCAAAATAACTATACTTAACAGGAATGACTATAATAAAATGATGATAGACACCATTAATAAACTTGAAGTAAATCTAATTGATAAAGATCCACTTAAACTTATGGATAAAACTAAATCTCTAATTAAAACTGGCTCTTGGCCTGATGAGAAACCACCTAAACTTAACAATTTCGCCCCCATTATCCCCCGTATTTTTGGAAAATATAAAGATCATAAAACCCCTCCCTCTCTTAGACCTATAGTAAATAAATCAGAAGGCCCCACATACAATCTTGAAGTATATATGAAGAATATTGAAACCCTCCTTCCCCCCTCAACTCACAGTCTAAACTCAACAGAAGCCTTTATAAAATCCATACAAAATATAAATATAAACTATGATGACACACTCGTTAGTTTCGATGTAAAAGATCTGTACCCCTCAATAAACCTAAACGAAATTAATGATATAATACAAAACCAAATAATCAACCACTACGGCAATAATAAAATAAGTGAAACTTTAATCTCAGCCAATAACCTCTTACTAAATAATTCATACTTCACCTTCAATAAAGATATCTACAAACAAACGAAAGGCGTGCCTATGGGGTCCCCCATATCAGGCGCCATTGCAGAAATTAAACTCAGACATTTCGAAATATCCGCTCATGATATCATTAAAAACTGTAAAACATGGTTACGTTACGTTGATGACGTGTTTGCCGTCATCCCAAACAACATCGACCCACATGCTCTACTAAACAAATTAAACACCCTAGATAATAATATTAAATTTACTCTCGATATCGAAACAAACAATAGCCTTAATTTTCTTGACGTCAAAATCATTAAAAATCGCGATCATAGCCTTGATACTACAGTCTATAGAAAACCAACTAATAATAACGAAATTATTCACAACAAATGTAAAACTCCGCTCCAATACAAAACCGCCGCCATACGCTCATATATAGATCGCGCCATCCTAATCTGCTCAAATAAAAATCTACTCAACACTGAAATAAAATTCATAAAAAACATAGCAAAAGGTGCAGGATACAGCAACTCTATGATTCAAAAACTCTATAAAAAGCGCTTAAAAACTTTCAACAAAATTAACGACGCTCAAAAAATAAAACCCAAGTTCACCACCTCCATTCCATTCTGCAATGGCATAGCAAACAAAATTAAAAACGAAGGTTCCAAACATAATATACACATACCCATTAAACCCAATAAGAACATCATTCAAAGAATCCGAAATGAAAAAGACCTCATTGATCCTAAAGAAACACCGGGAATATACAAAATCACGTTTGACCTAGAAAATAACAATAAACCTGCAACCTACATCGGAATGACGAAGAGAAAAATCAAGGACAGAGAAATGGAACATATTAACGATCTAAAATACAATAGAAGCTCCACCGCCCTATCACACACCCATAAAACTAACCCAATAATACTTAATACACTAAAAACCGTTAAAATAGCCAACTATAACTCACACAATTACGCCATGAAACGCGAAGCTTTAGAGATATTAACCTCTAACACAGCAGTAAATGAGAGAGAGCATAGCATCATAGCAGATGACTGGCAACAGGTGATAAAAACATACCGGCGGAAAAGTGACGTAAGCAGGAGGGAAAGTGATGTGGAAGAAGATGAAGACATGGTTCAATAGTGCAGCAAAGACATCTGAAGACGACTACGAATGTAGTCGAAATATATAAAAATATATAATAATTAAAGCTGCTAACAATGAAGGATTGTTAAAGGTATTTAACGTTTTTTAAAGTTAATTCGTCCTTCTAAAGCTATACAAATATTTTTAATGTTGAGATATTTTGTTCCTCCAAGTGTTCTATTTTGATAATGAGATTTTGTGTGCCGGCACTATATTTAAATGAAATATTCTAGAAAAAAAAATCTATTTCATGATATTTATGTCTCGATAAGTGATATAAAGTGGTGTGCCTTTCTTGGATAATAATATATTTTATTTCAGCATCGTTTCTTCTTAATGCAGTAAGTTAAAGTTTTTCCTGATTTTATTTTAATCTTTATTTTGATTTAATTTAAAATTGAAAAAATTCAATATTTAGTATTTTTCTTCATAAGCAGCGGTACCGCTAAACTGTACTTTCTAGCGTTCATGTTATGCATTTTTCAAAGAGCACCGCACCCTGCCCTTTTTCGTTTTAGCGACAATGCGCCCTGCCCTTTTTTGAAGTGAAAAATGTGCCCTGCCCCTTTTTTGAAGGGAAAATGCGCCCTTCACTTTTTTCAATTGAAATTGTGCCCTGTATTTTCCCATCTGCTATATCGCCCCAAGAGCAGAAGTATATCTGATCAGAGCCTCCTTAAGTAGATGCCTTCCACGCGCTTCGAATCCCAATGTTAAATTAGGCAACATTTAAAAAACAAAACTAACGCTAGGTGACAGCACCTATGCAGAGCAACAATTTTCTTCTGTTTCATAGATAAGTTATATTTTTCATATAAAATCTAGCTATTAATTTCAATTTAAAGTCCAAAATTGTATTTTTTTTTTCTTTTAATTTGAAAAAATTATGTGAAAGTGCTTTATCGTAAATATTTTCAAAAAAAATATTCAAATATTTATATTTAAAAAAGTATAGGGTTTAATTTTCTTCGAAAGTGGACAAGACCTATTTTAGCTTTCCAACTAATTGAATTACAACGTATCAAATAAATAACACCTTTTTTTTTTTTTTTTTTTTTTTTTTTAAATATATTATTAATTAAAAAACGAAATTTAAAATTAAATAAGCAAAAACATGGCATGTCTACCACGCGATTAAATTATTTTTTATATATTTATTCAATAAAAATTTCAAAAATTTTTTTAATATAGATATCAGATGAAAGTTTCGTTTATATAAATTAAAATCTCTGAACTTTAATTGAGTTCAGTTTAGAATGAATAATTTATAATGATAAATTATTAAAATCATGTCTTTTTTTTCTTTTTTTGGTCATGTCCTTTACGTTACATTTTTACCTTATTAGGTGTGAATTATTTTTCTTAAATCGAGAATTTTATATAATTTATAAGAAAAATAGACCAGCACATTAACGAGATAAGTTAACATTCAGTAATAAAAATTGGAGAAGAAAACAATCTCTTGTCTAGTCCGTCAGAAAAAATAAATAAATAACCATTAAGATTTAAATTTTTAAAATTAAGGATTTCTTGAGTATAAGTTTTCTCTCGCACGAAAAGTTTTTTTTTTTTTTTTTTTTCCAAGATTTTATTAGCTCCACCAGTTCCGAGAGGGTATGCTTTCGAAACTGATAGATATTTTCGAAATAAAGTTGTGTTATGTTTACATGTTTTGAGGTCTCCTGAAACGAAAAATGTTTTTAGCGGTTGGTCTGTGCACGTCGGTTTGTCTATCTCGGATATACTTGGAAAATGCTGAAAGTGTATTTCATTTTGTGTTAAGTGTTTTTCATATAAGACTAAATTTAAATGCACAATCTGATGTGCACATAGTTTATTGAAAACATACAGGGCTATCCAAAATTAAGCTAAACGTTCTTTTCTGTAGAATGTAATTGACGGAAGTGCTTTGGTACACTTTTTTATGTCGACGAATACTGTTGAAGAAGGAAAATTAATTTTTCGAACCTATAATGTAAAAAAAGTATTTTTTTTGAAGTTCTATCTTCAACTCAGGTTTTTGAATAAAGTCACGTTTTGAGGTTCCCTGAATACAAAAAACTTTTTTTTTTTTTTTTTTTTTTTTTTTAGTTTTTAGCGATTGATTTATATGCATATTTATTATCAGAAAAACTTAAAAACAAACAAATGCAGGAAATTCACAATTGTATTTTAAAACTCGTATTAGGTTTCAAATTGAAAAATTTGATAAAGATTGGCAAATTTAAGGACAAATTAATAACATCCTTGAAATAATTTTATTTCCATTACCCTACTACCGTAGGTAATGAAAGTATTGTGTTCGGTCCAAAAATTTGATATCGAGTTTTCCCCTGATTTATATTTAGCCAGTATATGTGTTTGTGTGTATATATATATGTGAGTGTATGGATGTGGGGATATTTTTCATTTTTCTGATAATTTTTCAAATCAGTACTCATGATATTTAATTTTTACATGAATTTTTAATTCCATATTCCATTTCTGTGGTAAAAGGTTAATAAAAGTAATGTTTTGAATCTTAAAACTTAATATTTTTAAAAAGAACAAAAGTAGAAATAAAAATTTTCTATTTTTTCTTTTCAAGATTCCCAACACTTTTGTTTCGATTTAACTGAAATAATCAAATTTTTATACGCATTTACACAAGTCTTTAAAAAACAGTGGTATTAAAAAAATATAAATCAATCTTGTTCCTATATTGGAGTATTTTATAGTTTTATTCATTTTATGAATAAAACTACAAAATACTCCAATATAGAGTGACTTGAAAGTAACTAAGAACAAGTTATTTTTCTGTATTCCTACATCAATAAATAAAAATTTTATTTCATTTTGTAATAAGCATAACTATTTTTATTTGTTAAATCTAACTTACTAACAGAGAGGTGTCAACCCTTCGAATTTTTATATCATAATTTTTTTTAAATTTATCTTCGTCTTAATCACACAATTTACGATAATAAAGAAAAATAATGTTTTTTGTGAAAAATATTATTGATATTCAAAAATCCGGAGGGTTGGCAATATTGCATTAATTATTTATGCAGTTTACATACCTTGTCTGGAAATATTTGGAAGCAATTTTTTACGCTGAATTGCATTGCTTGGTATTTCGTGGAAACATATATTTTCACGGCTACTGTCTGATTTATAAAATGGAACGACGCAATACACCATATTATAAAAAAAAAAAAAACTCTCACATTTGTTAAATTAATAAAACATAAACCAGAACTCAATTGAAGCTCAATTGCATCGCGCTCGCGGGAAATAAACATAACTTTACGTACGGTATCAAGCGCCATCTACTGGCTATGTTCTTCTTGTACTGTTGCCAAGTTTTCGAGCGACTCGCTAGGCATCTACTTAAGGAGGCTCTGATCTGATGTTCTGCAACGAGACATTAAAATTAGCAAATGTTCTGCAGATATTTTGTCCAAATTTGTCAAAGCACAGTAAAATGCAAAATAAGCAGAAAAATAATACTTATTAGTAAAATATTTATTACACATTTATAATAAAACATGGTTTAAAATTTTTATAATCTAAAACTGAGGCATACACCCAGAATTTGCAATTTTTTCAATGGCTTTTGGCATTAATATTGTCACATTAATGTGGATATACTACTTACAAAATGTTAAATTTTGTCTATACATTGAAACAATGACTGTTTCCAGCAATTTTCTAGTATGCTAACAGATTTACAGGTCAGTTGAGAATATCTAGGTTTTATTAATTTTAAAATGTTAGCTGTATCAATCAACATCATCCAGTTAGGGGATAGATGAAATGTTCTGCGACGTGCGTCGCAGTTTTAAGCACTTTCTCCTCCTGGGTATATCGCTATTTTTTAAAGATATTTTAGTGTTTTCAATCAGATATAAGGTGATCAGATATAAGATTGAAAAATGAATTTAACATTAAAAAACTCAAAAATCCTAATAAGTATAATTGCTAAGCTTATTGTCTAAATTACTTCAAATTTAGCATCTGATTGTAAAAATTTTTCTACAATCTAGAAGTCAAAATTGTGAATTCGTTGGAAATATAAATTTTAACATCGTTCCATGTTTACATGTGTAAATGAATGCTAAGTACATTTTTAATAAATAATTAAATTAAAATAGACATGAATCCAAGAAGAATAGTACCAGCTGTGTTTCTCTGTGAATTAGGTGATGAGATAGATGAGTATTCTCTTTTTATTTGCATTTATTTCATTTTGTTTGTTCATTTAGTGGACTGTACATTTTATAAACCATTTAGTGAGTGGGAAAGAAAGTGCGCTTTCGTTTATCACTATGTGCCCTTTTTGATAAATCAGCCCTGCCCTTTTTAAAAAAAAAAATGTGAACACTAGTACTTTCCACTATGTACGATTTCAGCCAGATTTTATTATTTACGATCCATTTTAATAACCATAAAATTCAATCCACCTATTTTTAATTAAAATTTATTTTTCTACCATAACACTCCAATACATGTCCTCCTAATTTTATATTCCCATGTTTCAATTTGTTTGAAGTCTATGTGCAAAAGAAGACTAGTTGGCATAAGTGGACTCTGCCCAGTTCCCATCATATGTATATTCTCATAAATTTCTAGTACAGAACATATATTCCTGTTAAGAGAAATGAATTTGATCAAACGCTTGACACAGTGACAGAATGAAATCCCCGTCCAATAGGCTACCCACCATTCAGTTCGATATACTTATCTTATTCAAATGTATTAATTTATTTTATTGGGGTCAATTTCGTAGGTTAGTTTTCATGCTACTATTCCCAATGCAACAATCCTCAAAATGCATATTTATATGGAATATCGCCTAATTTTGCTATGTTGATAAAATTTTAAATTACAAATAACTTGCAAAATTTTCCTATTAGAATATTTGTAGTCAATCATGTTCAAACAAGTATCATAAATGTTATTTTGAAGTTCTCTGGTATATTTATGATCCTCAATTATGCTCAATTTTGAGGGTTTTTTTTAAAGTAAATCGTAAATTCCAAATAACTTACGAATTTTTTAAATTGGAAAATTCATAGTCTATGATATTCATGCCAGTATGCTAACTAATACTTCAGAAGTGGTCTGACATCTTTACGATGAAAAAATCCCTCAAGATTGATATTTATGTAAAATTTTGCCCTATTCTGCCATGTTAAGAAATTCGTAAATTTCCAATAACTTACAAAGTTTTTACATTGGGGAATTCATAGTCAATGATGTTCATGTCAGTAACCTAAACTAGAATGTTGTGGCTACCACGAGACTTTCTTCTATATTTTCCTATACAAATTCACTCAGTAACAAAAAAAAAAAAAAAATTTCTTTCTAAGTTTTTTTTTTTTTTTTTTTTTCTTTTGTTAAAAGTAATACATATTCAATCAGTAACAATATTTAAAAAAAATAATAATTACGATTTTTTTTTTTTTTCGTTACAAGTAAAAAAAAATCGATAACTTTGTTTTAAATTATCACAGACTTATGGTTCAACCATTCGTTTTAAAGGTATTGACGAGACCTTTCGAAAGATACCCATCTTGAAACATTGTACCCCGGGGGGAGGGGGGGGGAACCGATGGCCCCACATGCACAAAAATTTTTTCCTAGTTAACTACTACTATTATCAACGAGATCTTTCGAAAGATAACCATTGTGAAAATTTACCCCCCCCCCTTCTGGAGGGGGGAGGCGTTAAAATTTTTTTCCTAGTTAAATACTACTATTATCAATAATTCATATTAATTTTACAATCACAAGTTTAAAATAACTCTTATTATGCACATTTATACGAAATTTTATCTTATACTGCCATGTTAAAAATTTAGATAAAATGTGATCACTGCGCCACCTGTTGAGCTATTGATCCCCAAATGTAATCAGCACCAGTTTATGTCGGGGACCAACTAAATACCAAGTTTGGTTAAATTTCGTCAAAAAAAAAAATAATAATAATAATAATACGATTTTTTTTCCAAGATTTTTTTCGTGAAAAGTAAAAAAAATCGATAACTTTGTTTTAAATTATCACAGATTTATAGTCCAACCATTCGTTTTAAAGGTATTGATGAGACCTTTCGAAAGGTACCCATCTTGAAACTTTGCACCCCGGGCGGGATACTTCCCCCCCACCCGAGTGTGTGTGTGTGTGTGGGGGGGGGGGGGGGCACGATGCCCCCACATGCACAAATTTTTTTTCCCAATTAACTATTACTATTATCAACGAGACCTTTCGAAAGATACCCATCTTGAAAATTTCCTTCCCCGGGGGGGGGGTACTTCCCCCCCAGGGTGGGGGGGAAGCCATGCCCCCACATGCACAGAAATTTTTTCCTAGTTAATTATTACTATTATCAATAACTCATATTAATTTTACAATCACAAGTTAAAAATAATTCTCAATATGTACATTTATACGAAATTTTGTCCTATACAGCCATGTTAAAAATTTAGAAAACATGAGATCACAGTGCCACCTGTTGAGCGATTGATCCCCAAATGTAATCAGCATCAGTTTAGGTCAGTGACCAACTAAATACCAAGTTTGGTTAAATTTCGTTAAAAAAAAAAAAAAAAAAAAAAAAAGATTTTTTTTTTTCGTTAGAAGTAAAAAAATCGATAACTTTGTTTTAAATTATCACAGATTTATACTTCAACCATTCGTTTTAAAGGTATTGACGAGACCTTTCGAAAGATACCCATATTGAAAATTTACTTCCCTCGAGGGGAGACTTCTCCCCCAGGGGGGTGGCGAGGCTCCTACACATACAAAATTTTTTTCCCAGTTGACTATCTCTATTATAAATAATTCTTGTAATTTTCAAAATGATTACTAAAAAATAATTCTCTTTATGCACATTTATACAAAATTTTGTGCTATATCACTATGTTAAAAATTTAGAAAAAGCAGGATGGCAACGCAAACTGTAAGACAATTTTTACCAAAAGTTGATAAGCACTAATTTATGTCAAGGTGCAACTACATACCAATTTGTATGAAATTCTGTGCAGTAGTTCCTGAGATACAGTTGCCACAAAATTTTGTCACACACACACACAGACATTTTCTAAAAATGGTCAAACCGTGTTCTACAGCTCTCAAAACGTGTAAATCCATCAAAAACCCGAGGTCAAAAATTTTTACGAATCCAATACTACCTTCTATTGAACATAGAAGAAAGTAATACTATTTCAAAAGTAGTCTGACATCTTTACAATTAAAATATTCCTCAAAATTGACGTTTATGTGAAATTTTGCCCTATTCTGCCATGTTAAGAAATTTGTAAATTTCCAATAACTTGTGAAATTTTCAAATTAGCATGTTTATAGTTACTGGTGTTCATTCTGCCATCAAATCTGATATTTTAAATCTTGTCTGACATATTTACAGTAAAAATTTTCCATTTAATGCATGTGTAAGTGAAATTTTGTCCTATTCTCCCATGTTAAGAAAATCGTAAATTTCCAATAACTTGTGATTTAACGAAGTTTTGTAATTTGAATGTTGCAAATTAATTGGGTTCTTGCCAGTGTCAAAAGTAATATTTTAAAACTAATCTGACTTCTCTGAGACAATTTGTTCTTGAGATATCGTATACACAGACACCATGCAAATTTTGTCATTTTCGGAATCATGTAAAAAAGTCAAAAAAAAAAAAAAAAAAAAAAAAAAAACCCTTTTCGGCAAGCTTAAAGGCAAAGGTAGATTCCTCTATGTTAATGTTACAAATGTAAAGAAATTTTACATATGATATGCATTAATACTTAGCCAATGGCTTTGTTCTCACACATTGCATTATTTATGTTGCTATTCTGTTTTCAAGAAATTTAATTTTCAACTACAAAAGGGTTTTATTCAATCTACTTAAAATTTTAGGCTAGATTTATTGGTCTGTAAATGTTTCAATTTTTTAAAAATTCAACCTCATAATCATTGAACAAATAGAAATCTTAAAGATATACAATCCCAGCAATGGTGAATCCCGGAGGGGGCTAACCCCACTCCTCTCAGAACCCAAGCTTAATCAAAATTATAATTTTTATTTAAAATCCATATAGCTGTTGTTCAATATCTTTCTTTTAAAGAAAAAATAGAAACGTGAAAATGCACTTGTGACCTTACTATGGTCAAGTCAAATACAGTTAAGTGGTAGCGGTTTTTGGATAGTTAATTCATTGTAATTTTTATTGAATTATTGAAAGTTTTGTATTCTGGTTTTTGTGATTCTTATTGTCACATGAGTAAAAATTGTAAAGTGAAACTGTTTTTGTTCACATAATCTGGAACATTAACATTAGTTAACATGGGACCATTTGGCGCCGCTGATTTTCAATGTTAATTGTTATGGATTTAGTAAATTGTATGATTTGGAGAGATTTTGGTGACAAAACTTGTGACTTAGCAATGAAATTTGTGATTTGGCGGCAAAATTTGATAGTTGACGACAAAATTTTTGACTTGGCGACAAAATTCGTTGTCTGATGACAAAATTTGGCGAGCTTGGCAATGGAGAGAGGCAGCTTTGGCGTCATTATATTTTCTTTCCACGCGAAAACCTCATATCTCTTCACAGACCAATATCTTGTTTCAACAAAATAAAAAGTCAAAGGAAGCTGTAACATATTACTCTCAATTGTAAATTTTAAATTCTTGCCTGAACCGACATTCTAAACTATTCACCACAAATGATATTTGTGTTAAGATTGACGTATTATTTTAATTTTATATTTTTAAATGATTAATTAAAGCGTTTAACATGGTTTTTAATTAACACACTTTTATTAACTTTATATGATGTAACTATTAATGTATGTAACGTAATTTTGCAATTCAATATTCGGCAACTTCTTGTCATCCGAAAGACTTGATATTTTGCACACGAATTCATAATCAATGACAATACTAGATACAAGTGTTTCCAGGCACTTTTCCCATCAGGGGCAGGTTCCAGGGGCAAACAAAAAATCTATACTTATACAAAACTATCGTATGTGTCACAGGATTTGGATGTATTTGTATAATGTTGAGTGGCAACAATTAATTTTTTTTAATAAAGATTTAAGTTTTCTAAAACCTTTATTAGTTCACTTTTTAATAAAATAGGGTTCTTTATTTCTTTAAAATGGTATAATTTTATTTATCAAAATAAGGGAATTCGAGTAATGAAACACTTTAACTTTAATTTAAATTTAAGTTTTTATGAAAGTAAACTTCAACGGAAAATTCATTAAAACCGTCCCTAGTTCATTTGTCAAAGGGATAATACCTAAATGTCCCCAATTTTATTACTTTTTCTATCATGCCAATTTAATTCATTTAGCATCGATTCTTACAATTTTTTATTTTTTAACGATGACATTTATCTTTTACATTATAGCATCTATGTCATAAAACTAAGTCTAAATCTGCTTAGCCCTAAGATATGTTGATTTTATTTACATACTTATTTATTTATTTATTAACTTTTATTTTATTTGTTTAAAATTACGGATAAAATTTTATTTCATTTTTCTCAGTACACTGTTGTAATTGTGATGCCATATTTTCTGTTAAATTAAACATTTTTTTTTAAATCAGATTACTATATTGATTAAAAACATAATTAAAATTTTATTATATTTTCAGTGATCTTTTTAATTATCGTTTGCATGTGACATAAGCATCAGATTATAAATTTTTGCAATGAAAGCTATAGAAAATGTCGGCTTCAACACAATTCACGAAAAATCACTTTTTCTTGTAACTTCTAAGCAATTGAAGCTATCGAAAAAGTTTGAATACAAAAATTGTTTTTTAGGGTAAGGCGTTAATTCGCCTGATTTGAAATTTTTTTCCTATTTTCAATATTAAAAAATTATGGGCAAATGAAAATTTCCACCCCCTTTAAGCTGGATAGCCCATCTACGAACTCGACCGAGATTTTTACTGTCCTGACAACATATCCTGAGCTAGTTATATTTAAATAAAAATTACTCCAGTTATCGTGTTCACAACTTAACATGGGAAAAAGTGTTATATATATATATATATATACCTATATGAATTATGAAAGGATAAAATGAGCAAGATTCTAAATTAATATTTAAATTAATATTAAATGATATCTTAATAGTATTAGCTCAGAATAAATCTTAATTTTAAGAACAACTTTGTGAGAGTTCTATTTTAGCGCCCCAGTAAAGTTACTTTTTCAGCAAAACACATCATAGCGCGGGAATCGTAGTTAGAAGAAGTTTCATAATCAAAATTATGCAATAGTTGAAATTAGCGGCAATGCATTGCGAAATACGAAATCCTGGATATCCGGGTCAGCCAATGAAAGAATGTGGGCTGGATTTTAGCTGACCTAATTATCCAATAAGCATTCATAAGAATAGTTTCGGTTCCCGCCGAAATATCCATATAAAAACGGGAGCACCCGAAAATCGGGGTCTTTTTCCATGGAATCTTTTGATTAAATAGTTCACGTCAATAACAAGTTTAAGTTAACGGTCCCAGGAGGGGGATTGATTCGCGGTTCCGCCGTTAACGGAACGATTTCGGCCCGACTCGGCTATGTATCTGTACAGCGTGCTCAAAATGATGTGACTGTTAATAAAATGTAATATGACTGTCTTCAAATAAACGACTGCATCATCTATTGTGGAGTATTTCTTTGAGTGAACTCTCTTAATATGGAGTGACTGGAATTCATCAGTCCTACAAAAAAGGAGATGTATTACAATGAAGCCGGCAGGATTAAGTATTTCGCAATGCATTGCCGCTAATTTCAACTATTGCATAGTTTTGATTATGAAACTTCTTCTAACTACGATTTATATTTAAATAAAAATTACTCCAGTTATCGTGTTCACAACTTAACATGGGAAAAAGTGTTATAATATCCTCTTCCTCTTGGCAGAAAGATATTCAATTATAATTCTGTATCTAAGTCTACCTCTTTTACTAACACTGTAACCTGTAAATGCAATGATCCTTCTTTCTCAAAATTTATTGACAGAGACCATGGACACATTATCACGGGTAATCTCAATATTATTGATAATTATCAATTAAAAAAATTCATGAAATTTGGCACCAAATTTAGACTTCCAGTTAAAACTAGCATTCCACAAATCTTTCAACAGTTTTCTTATGACCTAGATTTATTTATTTATAAAATATCTATTACTCATAATAAACCTATTGCCTACTTCACTCAATGGAAAGTTTTAGTGTTACAAAAAATCAAAAATGCATTATTTATCAATTCTTCAAATCTGGTGTTATTTAAAAAATCTGTACTTCTTAACTCAATCAAATCACTACAGGATGACTTTGTGATCACTTATGTTGACAAATCACCTAATAATTATGTCATTATTTGTAAATCCTACTATCTCTCTATTTTAAACTCTTCAATCAATAATAGTAACATCTTCACTTTAACTAATAATAACCTTATTATTAATAACCGAAAAATACATAATTACTATAAACTACTTCAACTTCCCTTCAATAACTTTAATTATCCTTATATAGTTCTCATACCTAAGTTTCACAAATCTCCAATTAAATTTCACACTGTCACTGTTGGGTGTAACACTTATAACAACAATGCTAATAAAGCTCTACTGGATATTCTAAAACAAATTTACAAATGTACTTGCAAAGTTGATAATTTACACTGTCTTAAAAATAGCTTTCAATTAATTCAATACATCAAATCGCTCGATTCAATAGACAATATTATGACTTTTGACTTTCAAGATCTTTTCAATAATATTGAGTTATCAGATCTTAGTAATATCATTTACAGTCTTTTTCAAGAATATAAAGCTCAAATAATTCTTCCTTACAATTTTAAAGCAGAAAAATTTAAAACTCTTCTTAACTTTGTTATCCATAATAATTATATCTTCCACAACAATGCTATCTATTTGCAACAATTAGGCATCCCACAAGGAGGTTGTAGCTCCAGTATTTTGGCAGATCTCTATCTTTATTATTATGAAAAGCAAATTTGCAATGATGATGTTCGATTTTATCGTTACATCGATGATATTATTGTATTTTATCTCAACAAGAACTCACAAAATGGCTTTTCCTTCAATTATCCACCTAATTTAAAGCTAACTCAAAATACTCTGACTAATCAATCAATTAACTTTTTAGATCTCAAAATAATCATCGATGGTAATAAACTTTACACAGATATCTATGACAAACGGCAAGATTTTTGTTTTAATGTCAACTTATTTACACATTTTAATTCATGTCTGCATCTTTCGGTATTTAGAAACATCATCATTAACCATTTATTTCGAATTAATAATTTATGCTCTGCAAAGTTTAAAAACAAGAATATTAATAAACTGATCACAGCCACTGCTAAAATGGGTTTTCCTAAAAACTTTGTATTTTCTATTTTATATCCTTAACCATGTCTCTGTCAGTACAAAAAAAAAAAAAAAAAAAAAAGCTGTGTACACTCTTGTGTATATCAACAAAAAAATTATAAAATAATAAAAGACAATAAAAAAGGTGGCGGTTTGGTGGGCAGATGTTTGATTACGGAGATGGGGTGGTGTTGTAAGGCTGGATGGTTGGGTGGGTTTGTGAAATTAAAAAAATAAAAAGTAGAAGGCTTGTTGCATATGCTTTGTATTACTATGCAAACTTTCATTTTCCAATAAAATTTCAGATTTTTCCTTTTTGAGTTGTCAACTATATTTAATGTTCTAATTATACTGTTAAACACAATGTGATCAATCGGTGAATTTCATTGTGTGTGGCTTCGTGGTTTCATTGTTGTTCATCTGCTTTGAAATTTTGCATTTTTAAATCCATATGGTTCCTGTTCTGGTTGTGGCAGGCTGGGGGAGTGTTGCCGGCGTAAAACTAGTGTAACCCCACAGGCAAGTCACAAGTCTTGCCACCTGCCTCCTTCTTCCTATCTTGTGTTTCTTGGGTTGTTTTTTCATTAATTTTGATAAGTTTATGGTTTTAAGTTAAGATTTGTTGTTTTACTTTATTGATTCGTTTGTTTTGCAGACTGTTAATTAATAGATCTGGTTTCTTTACATTAGTGTATTTCATCCACTGATGATTTTTTTTTTTTTTTTATCTTATTGGTCATTGGTGTTTCAGTGATCTTGTATCTGTTGCTTGGCTTCTACTATGCTTAATAGATCATCTTTATTATATATACCTATATATATATATAAACTTTTGAACGGAGGGTGGTTTTGGGTTCTAGGGATCATGATCGGTGAAGATATGAAGAAATTTTCCAGAAGTCGTGTCATGAGAACCATTGCAATAGATAGATTTCTTATAAGGAATCTACTTAAAACTGAGGTCGAAAATTTTCATGATTAGCTATAGTATGATGGGGGTGTTCTCATTTGTATACATATAATGATACAAATATAGCAGTAATACATGAAACAGCCATTCAAGTGCCAGCTATAAATCAACTAGATCATTACTTACTAAGAGAAACTGAAAGCAAAAATAGTAAAAAATATAATTTTATCCAAGTACTATGCAAAAATGAAGCACATTAGAAAATTACGTATTATAAATATAGATATTTTACATATTACTATTATTGAAAGCAAAAACATGACATAAAAAAAATGATGGAAGAAATCCTTGCTAACTTTTTAAACTTGCATGCACATCCTGGACAACATAGAAAGTTACTTTTCTTACCCAAATATTTCTCTCGACAAAGCAAGTATTGTGGAGGTTTTTCCAGTTCCTGGAGGACCATAAAACAATAGATTAGGAAGCTAGAATAAAATGAGAGAAAAGCATAATTAAGGTTTTTATATAGTGGGGGAAAAAAATGCACACAGTGTATTAGGATGAAAGAGAAAATATGTATTATACTATCATTGTGGTGTTACCATGTGCTGCCGTAGCTGATATAAGAAAAATACAGACATTGTTGAAACATGACACAATACGTATGCAGGCACTTAATTCTCACTCAACACAAAGACATAAAAAAAAATTCAGCTGCTATTGCTACCCACGTGGTGACTTTTGTACATATTTATTGAGTGAATGAGAGACACAAGGCCTTGCGCATATAGTGTACATATTTTTATCATTCTATTTAATTCATCTAGTTTTGCATTAATATAAATTAGTATATTAGTATTCTATTGTTCTGCATTTATATTGTATATATATTGTACGTATATTATATCATTTATTGAATATTATATTGATTTATATATATATATACATATATATATCTGCACTGTGGGGAATTGTGTTTAATTATATGCAAATGTTAATTAAAGGAGGCAATTAATTATTTAAATAAAATTTAACTTCTATAAAATCTAGGAATCTTCTATGTGCTGTTTAGTAGCATATTTTCCGTACTAACTTCTGTCAGGTTTTTTTGTATCGTTTAGTGATACATTGATTTTCTCATGTCATGGACTTCAGAGTGTGATTTAGGTGGATATGTTTAGATATGTACATTTGGACTCTTGTTGTATTTATTGCTCATTTAGTTAATTGTTACTTTTATTAACTTGTGTTATATTAATCAATGGTTGAGCTAACTTTTTATGAAATGTTTTTCTTACTTGTTGCGGTGGGGGGCTTTGATAACTATCGTTATCATTTTTGTCCTCACATTAATTAAACATTTCACTATCCTTTCAATTTATATTAAATTTAAATATTGTTATTTACCTTTATTGAGGAAATTTAAATCTTTTTAAACTTTTTATTTATTTAAACTCTTCTTGCTTTACTATACGTTATTTATCGGCAATCGCCGATGTTTGTTTACGTTTCTTTTATTGCCATTCTCAATATTGCAATTCTATCTATTTTAACTGTTGCCATTGCATTATAAATGTTTTATTTAAATTGCAAGATCATTTGAGCTTTGGCCACAGGGTGGCGTCATTATCGATGTTTGATAGGTTTATGCAAATATAACGTTTCACAATAGTTTAAAAGGATGAGACTTTATTCGAAATATGCAGTTGAGCAGTAGAGCTCTTGGGCAATGTGTCTGTTGAATGGTAGCAGCAGTTAAATGTGTAGGTGAGCTGGTCTCACGTATAGTCTTAAATGATGTTTGTTATTGAGGAGTTTTTTTAAGAAAATTTAAAATGTTTAAATTATATTGGATTGTTAAGTTTTCAAACAGTAGTTAAGTTTAATTAGCTTAAAATTGTTTATAATGAACTTGATATAGATCGATTTTGAAATAACTGTTTGTCCCATTGATCAACCTGGCGATCCTGGGATGTTAATTTGTGGTGGCTAATTATTTCTCCAAGATGCTAGATATGAGATGGTGCAACATTGTTTCTTCAATTCGCTACATTTCTTTACAATTCAGTGATCAACTTGGTGATCCTGAAAATGATAATAGTTTTTCTTCAAATTATCGTTACTTATAGTTTTCATCTTTACATGTTGTGAATCGTTTTTTCCCTCAATTGGTCAACCTGGCGACCATTGAGATGTTGGATGTTGTATCAACCATTACCTCGGCGGTCATCGTGATGATCAAAATGTATGTAAAATTTTAATTAATTTTTATTTGAACTTTTCTAATATTAAGATTTTTTTCAAGATATATGAAATATGTTTTTCAAGAAATATCTGTTTAATCAAGATTGACAAGTTATGTGTTATGTTTTTTGTGAAAGGTAATTATTTGATCATACTGTTACTGTTGAATATAATGTTATTTATGAATAAATATTTTCGTTAAGTTTAAATCTTTCTCTTGTTTTTACTGTAGTTAACAACTTATACCACTAGTCAAATCAATTTTATTAAACTAAAATCTTAAAAATTTTTCTATTGCATAATTATCTGCTTAATATAATTCTTAAAAGATTGACCTCATGTTAGGTCTTTATCAAAAGAATACTTCAATTTTTTTACTGGCAAGCCATTGTCGCAGGCAATAGGGACAGGCATCCGAGTTTCAGTGGAGGACCAAATCGCTGCCGAAAGACAGCAGGGACCTGAAGCAAGCTTTTGAGCAATTTCAGTATTTTATTATATTTTTATAAAGCTATATAGAAAAGAATTTCTTTTAAATATAGTGACCTGTGAAGTGGACAAAGCCTGCTAATAAGTAATCATATTATCTACATTATCAAGGTTTTTGATATGGTTAATGAGTTGGTAACTAGTTTTAAGGCAGCAAAAGTTGTGATCTTTACAAGTGACTTTTTTTTTTCCCTGACGTTTTGTAAATAGGAAAAATATACTTAGAAATGACGTCGATAAACTATGAATATTTATTTAAAGCTGGAGTGTGTCAGGTTAAATTTTTTAGAGATTACCATAGAGCATCTGCATCGTAAGCGGAGAGCCCACATTCAATTTCCGGCTCTGCCATTTTTCCCATAGTTGGTATAAAAAATTCAACCTGACACACTCTACCTCTAAATAAATAGGAAAAATATATATAATTCTATTTTCAGGGCATTTAACACACAACTCTAAAAAATTAAGGGAACCAAAATGTAAAAGAAAGGGACTTTAAGGACCTATTTATTTTACGTGTTCTGGAATATACTTATTATTATTTTTTTTCTATGATCCCCTACCATGTATAACCCGAATCATACCTAAAATCAAATAATTTAAAAATATATACAATGTCAAAATATAAAAATACTAGCAGGCTACGCCTGCTTCGCTGGTTACTATTTCTAAACTAGTATATAACCCCGTCAAAAATGATGGAATGTGAAATCAATTAAGGTAGTGAATCAACGAATGCTTTGCCTGCTTCGCTGAACACTATATTTAAAGAGGACTAATATGCAAGTTGCATCTGACGGGACTAATATGCAAGTTGTACCTGACGGGACTAATGTGCAAGTTGCACCGAACGAACAAACTATTTCTTTTAACGAAAATACCTACTCTATTTATCTCTTCGACAACTTTAAAATTTAAAATTATTATTATTATTATTTTATAGATGTCATTTTCTCATATGCATGAGCTAATTTAATATTTTATTATTTTTATTTATTTATTTATTTTATTTTTATTTATTTATTTATTTATTTATTGTCCGTGACAGCATATTACATTTTATGCTGGAAAAAAAAAAAATAAATAACGCTTGATAAAAATAATGAAAGGCTTTACATATGTTTCTACAAATATTTTAAGAGTTTTAAGGCTTTAATATGTTTCTGAAATATTTTAAGAGTTTTTTTTTTTTTTTTTTTTTTTTTTTTTAAATAAAACGGTCAAAGAGTCATTCATTCGGAATTAAAGAGTTGTCCACTTGGAATTTGTATTTTATGAATGGCAACAGTTTTGGTTTGTTTTTATCTGGTATTGTGTTGTTTATAATAGCCAGTGATCCGTTATATTTAATTTGGATCTTTAAACATTACAATTGAATAGTTTTTCAAGGTATTAAAGGAAGTAAATAAGAATAGGTATGATACAAAACATATTATATGTATGTTTCTGTAAGTTGAACAAACAGAAAAAAAAAAAATAATAATAATAATAATAATAATGGCTGCCAAAAGTTTCTGTTTTGACGCGGTCTAACTGGAATCGTTCATGATAGATGAGGGTCATTATTATTATTAATGAATCATTATAATTAATGAATTCTCAAAATTGCATTAATTTTTAACATGTGAAAAAAAAAAAAAAACTCTGATCGGGAAAAATGTTGCACCGGGTACCCACTGCTTATTTTTTGCCCGCCCTTCCTGCCCCTCCTAACAACTTTACACAATCGAAAATATCCCCATTCGACTTGCAGGCCTTTAAAACCTACCTGTACCAATTTTGAACGGCCTAACTGTATTTCTATTTGTTTTTGCCCCATAGCCCCCCTTTACCGCCCCTCCTAATAATTTCACAAATTCAAAAATATCCGCAATCGATTTGTAAGTATCGAAAACCTCTATGTACCAATTTTGAACGATCTGACACTATTTTTATTTTTTTGCCCCTCCTAATAACTTTACACAATCGAAAATATCCCCATTTGACTTGCAGGTCCTTAAAACCTATCTGTACCAATTTTGAACGGCCTAACTGTATTTCTATTTGTTTTTGCCCCATAGCCCCCCCCCCCCTGCTGCCCCACCTGGATGCTGAATTTCTAAAATTCCAGAAATTGGTTTTTAGATAGTTGCATTAGCTATATTTTAGAGCAAAAATTTCACATATATCTATTTTTTTTGTTTGAGATATATAGGATTATGTGAAATCATGTTTTACGCATGTGAAATCACGTTTTGCCCCCGCCCCCCTTGGGGACCGAATTTCAAACATTTTTAGACATTTGTATTTGCTATATTTTAAAGCAAAAATTTTACGGATATCTGTTTTTTTTGTTTGAGATATGAAGGATTTTGTGAAATTACGTTTTGCCCCCCCTCCCCCCCTTGGGAGCGAATTTTGTAAAATCGCTTGCGGCGTTGTGTTTCTCGGGTCATAAACATTAACCGTGCCGAATTTTGTCCCGATGGGTGAAACGGCCTAGGTTTGTATAGCGGACAGACAGACAGACAGACAGATACACACACAGACAGACTCTGCTCTTTTATATATATAGACTAGCAGGCTTTGCCTGCTTCGCTGGTCACTATATTTAAAGGAACCTCTTTTTTATATTGCTTTATGGGAAAAAAAAATCTGAAATCGATTAGAAGCTCGCTTTGTGTTTCCGCTGCCTTTGGCAGCAACTTGTTCATCTTCCCAGCCTCTTGTGCCTGGCCCTACTGCCTGCGACAATGGCTAACCCGTTCCCCAATGGCTTACATGTTCATAAACGATGCAGGCGACGCCCGCTTCGCTGGTCCCTACTTTTATATGAATCACTATAATTACTGAATTCTCAGAATTGCAATAATTTTTATCACGTGAAAAAAAAAGAGAAACAAAATCTGATTAGGAAAAATGTCGCACCGGGTTCTCACTGCCTTCCCAAAATGTTCTAACTCTTATTTCTATTTTTTCCCCCTTTGCCCCACCCCCACCCGTCTATACGATTAATTTTACAAATTCGAAAATATCTGCAATCGATTTGTAAGTATCATACACCTCTATGCACCAGTTTTGAACGATCTATCTCTATTTTTATTTTTTTGCCTCTCCGCTCCCTCCCTCCTTCCCACCCCTCCCAATAATTTTAAAAATTCAAAAATATCCTCAATCGATTTGTAGGTATCGAAAACCTCTAAGTACCAATTTTGAATGATCTATTTTTTTTTATTTTTTTTTTGCCCCCTCCGCCCTCCCCCCTTCCCGGCCCTTCTAATAACTTTACACTTTCGAAAATATCCCCATTCGATGCAGGCCTCTAAAACCTATCTGTACCAATTTTGAATGGCCTAAATGTATTTCTATTTGTTTTTGTCCATAGCCCCCTTTACCGCCCCTCCTAATAATTTTACAAATTCGAAAATATCCCCAATCGATTTGTAAGTATCGAAAACCTCTATATACCAATTTTGAACGATCTAACTCTATTTTTATTTTTTTGCCCCCTCTCCCCTCCCCCTTCTCACCCCTCCTAATAACTGTACACTTTCGAAAATATCTCCCTTCGACTTGCAGGCCTCTAAAACCTATCTGTACCAATTTTGAACGGCCTAACTGTATTTCTATTTGTTTTTGCCCATATCCCCCCCCCCCCTTACCGCCTCTCCTAATAATTTTTACAAATTCGAAAATACCCGTAATTGGTTTGTAAGTATCGAAAACCTCTATAAACCAATTTTGAACGAACTAACTCCATTTTTATTTTTTTGCCCCCCTCCCCCTTCTTGCCCCTCCTAATAACTTTACACTTTCGAAAATATCCCCATTCGACTTGCAGGCCTCTAAAACCTGTCTGTACCTGAACGGCCTAACTGTATTTCTATTTGTTTTTGCCCATAGCCCCCCTTACCGCCCCTCCTAATAATTTTTACAAATTCGAAAATATCCGTAATTGGTTTGTAAGTATCGAAAACCTCAATAAACCAATTTTGAACGAACTAACTCCATTTTTATTTTTTGCCCCCCCTCTCCCCTCCCCCCTTCTCGCCCCTCCTAATAACTTTACACTTTCAAAAATATCCCCATTTGACTTGCAGGCTTCTTAAACCTATCTATACCAATTTTGAACGGCGTAACTGTATTTCTATTTGT
This sequence comes from Salticus scenicus, assembly GCA_963930645.1. Classification (NCBI taxonomy): domain Eukaryota; kingdom Metazoa; phylum Arthropoda; class Arachnida; order Araneae; family Salticidae; genus Salticus; species Salticus scenicus. Next base: position 766,292 of record CAWVNO010000769.1, read on the forward strand.
TTTTGCCCCATAGCCCCCCTTACCCCCCCTCCTAATAATTTTACAAATTCAAAAATATCCGCAATCGATTTGCAAGTATCTAAAACCTCTATGTACCAATTTTGAACGATCTGACACAATTTTTATTTCCCCCCTTCTTGCCCCTCCTAATAACTTTACATGATCGAAAATATCCCCATTCGACTTGCAGGCCTACAAAACCTATCTGTACCAATTTTGAACGGCCTAACTGTATTTCTATTTGTTTTTGCTCTATAGCCCCCCCCCCCTTGCTGCCCCACCTGGGGTCTGAACTTCTAAATTTCCAGAAATTGGTTTTTAGATAGTTGCATTAGCTATATTTTAGAGCAAAAATTTCACGTATATTTATTTTTTCTGTTTGAGATATATAGGATTATGCAAAATCACGTTTTACGCATGTGAAATCCCGTTTTGCCCCCCCCCCCCCCTTGGGGACTGAATTTCAAAAATTCCAGAAACTGATTTTTAGACATTTGTATTAGGTATATTATAAAGCAAAAATTTTACAGATATCTGTTTTTTTGTTTGAGATATGAAGGATTTTGTGAAATTACGTTTTGCCGCCCCCCTCTCCCCCTTGGGGGGTGAATTTTGTAAAATCCCTTGCGGCATTGTGTTTCTCGGGTCGTAAACATTAACCGTGCCGAATTTTGTCCTGGTCAGTGAAACGGCCTATACTCGGGGAATGCCTAACCTGACAGCGTTACAGATAGTATGAAGACCTTTTTACTCACTTGGCGTTAATTAGGTTACTAAAACGGGCGATTTAGCAATGATTTCGGAAATTTTTTTTCCGATTGAAGTTATATATTTTTAAAGAGTATATATATTTTTTCTTTCTTTGGAAATGAATTCACTCTAAAAATTGGTTACTTACAATCTTTTGTAGATCTATATTACTACAAATTGAGTAGTATACTTAATTTTTACCTTAAGAAAAATAAATAAAGAAAGAAAATAATAATAATACATAAATGTTTTGAAAAAGAAAAAAATATGTATATGATTTAAATATTGTCTTCTAACGTATAGTATAATTTTGCAGAATAGAAATGTATTTGACTGAATGTGTTGCTATGGAAAACTGGTTTAGTATAAAAAACAAAAACAAAAAACAGATGTTTAACATTTGTGAAATAACAAAATGTAATAGATTTTCAATTTGCATTATCATTTATAGGTAAAACAGTAAATTTTAAAAGTAGTAGGAAAATGAGAGAATGGAAAAAGTTTAATGCTTTCATGAAAATTTTAACAGTAAAAAAAAAATTGTATACATATATATTTTTTAAAATAAGTAAAAAAAAATATAGTGAATTTTCATATGCAGAGGCAATTTCCTTTTGCAATTTGTTTATGCATTTATTTGTCTTTATGAACCAATTTTTTATATTAGATATGAATATGAAAATTTTTGTATTCATTTCTCAATAAAGTTACTCAACTCACAATTTATGTGAAAGAGAAATGAATTTTAATTTACCAATAAATATGATTTTTCTTGATGTCTTTATTCAATGTTGACAAACATACCTTCGTGAATACTATTTTAAAAATATTGAGTTGAAACATTCATTTTCATAACATGTTTAGGAGAATGGATTGTGATTTTTATAGATAAGAAAAAGCGAAATTGTTGTGCTATTCGATTCTTTGGACTATGAATGAGAACATGATAGCATTTTTCAATTTATTTCCATGTATGCAGTGGATAAGAATGTTTTGATATTAATGTGATATTAAAAAAATAAAGAAATAAAAAATAAAGAAATAAAGAAATCTTAAAATTTTCGGAAACAATGCTTCCAAACATTTTTTTAAGGACGTAAGGACTATTTTTTTTTTTCTTTTTTCCTTTGGCCTAGATAATATATATATATATTATAAATTGAGAGATAATGTTAGACAGAAATTTATATTGTAATTGTTTCTAAGGTATGTTTCTAAGGCAATTTAGCGATGATTTGGGAAAGTTTTTTTTTTTTTTTTTTCGATTTAAGTAAAAATATTTTTTCAGAGTATATTTTTTAGTTTCTTTGGAAATGAATTTACACTAAATTCATTACTTACAATTTATTGTGAATCCATATTACTGCAAATTGAGTAATATACTAAATCTTACCTTGAGAGAGAGAAAAAAAAGTTTAAATACTTAAAAAAAAAAAAAAGTTAAAAAAATTAAAGTTTAATATTTTGAAAAAGGAAAATAAATAAATAAATATTATCTGTATGTATATTTTTTTGTCTGTTTTCTTTAAAGAGAAACTTATTTATTTATTTTTTAATATATTTTAAAAATATTTCAGATATATTTTGGCAGAAAAATTATTTTTTCAAAAGATTTAAACTGTGATTTATAAATGGCAGAATCTTCTGAGGAGAAAATGAACAAAAAGTTCTGAATGAAGAAAAGATAATAGATTTTCAATTTGCATTATTATTTACCCATTAATCAGTAAATGTTAAAAGCAGTAAAAAAATGAGAAAGTGGAAATAATTTAATGCTTTTATGAAAAACTTAAAACTTTAAAAAAAATATTAATTTAAAATAAATAAATAAAGTGAATTTTCATATACAGAGGCAATTTCTGTTTACAATTTGTTTATACATTCATTTTGTCTGTACCCCGATTTTTTATGCTAAATGTGAATATGAAAATTTTTATATTCATTTCTGAATAAAGTTAAGAAACTCACAATTCAAGTGAAAGGAAAACGAATTTTAATATACTTATAAATATGATTTTTCTTGATGTCTTTATTTAATACTGATAAACACATACCTTTGCGATTGCTATTTTAAAAAAACTGAGTTGAAACATCTATTTTCATAGCATTTTTATGAGGTTGGATTGAGATTTTTTTAGATAAGAAAAAGGGAAATGTTTCGTTATTCAATTCTTTGAAATAAGAATGAAAGCATGACATTTCATGCATTTTTCAATTTATTTTGATATATTGAATGAATAATGCTTTGATATTAACGAGATATTAAATTTAAAAGCAATCTTAAAATTTTCAGAAACAATGTTTCCAAACTTTTTTTGAGGACGATTTCTTTCAGTCAGCATAGACTAAATAAAAACGATTTATCTTTTTATTTTATGATTTTTTTTATTATTATTTATTTTTTCTTTTGGCACAGTTAAAAATATATATATATATGTATTAAAGGTAAAATTGAGAATATGTTCGAGAGAATTTTTCAGAAATTTATATAGTAACCGTTTCAAAGGGCTGCAATTTATAAACAAAGTTAAGAACCCAATCCCCCCCCCCCCCTTTTTTTAAGGATATTTGTATATTTAAATCGAAAAATAGCTATTGTAGTAAATTATGTAGAGCAATTGCAGAAAATGAGTGAAAATCCCGTCATACTTGATTACTGAAAACCTTAGCAATTGAATCAATACCAATTTTATAGCCATTTGAAATTATATATCTGAAAATAAAATGTTTTTGACTTTTGTGTAGCTTTTGGGAGAACTTCGAGGCATTTTTATGAATATAGGAGGCTTGTCAGAAGTACAGTTTCATGGATACACAATAAATAAATAGGCTTCTTTCACAAAATTATACTATGTGTAGGACAGAATTTAAATTTCATGTCAATTCACTTGACCACTATCAGCCTTTATTTATTTATTTATTTTTCATTTAATTTAAACATAATGGTTGTTAAATAATATAGTTTTTATTCACTCGATGAAATTATTTTACCAGCTAAATACAAAGAATTATAAGTAATAATTCTATTCAATGTAAGCTTTTTCTAATCAAAATTTTTTATAATGATATCTTTAAAAGTAAATATTTTAAACTACAATATAGAAATTGCTACAGAACTGCTCTATATATGTTTAAAATTTTGTAATTTCTAATTGTACTTAAGAAGAAGGAAGATACGAAATAAATTTCAATTTCCATTTTTCGATATATTTACACGTTTTGAGATTTCCTTGCATTTCAATTAACTGAAATTGATTACTTAGTTTTTAAAAAATGGATTTATTATTCTATCTTCTGCATGTATAAGAAGAAAATATAAGATTTGGATAAACGTTTTTTCCGGTTTTCGATGAATTTACATGTTTTGAGATTTCCTTGCGTTTTAATTAACTGAAATTCTCTACTCATTTTTAAAAAGTAGATTTATTACTAGTTTCTGCGTACTTAAGAAGGAAGATACGAAATAAATTTCGATTTCCATTTTTCGATCTATTTACACGTTTTGAGGTTACCTTGCATTTCAATTAACTGAAACTGCTTACTTATTTTTAAAAAAGTGGATTTATTATTCTATCTTCTGCATGTATAAGAAGAAAATATAAGATTTGGATAAACGTTTTTCCGGTTTTCGATGAATTTGCACGTTTTGAGATTTCCTTGCATTTTAATTAACTGAAATTGACTATTTATTCTTAAAAAAGTGGATCTATTATTTTACCTTCTGCATATATAAGAAGAAAGTATAAGATTCAGAAAAATTTAGATTTCAAGTTTTCGATGATGTTACAAGTTTTGAGATTCCCTGAACTCAAATTGACCATTTTTAAGTTCTTTTTTTTTTTTTAGTTTGAACACTGTATTTCATGTGCCTATCGGCCAACAGGGATCACTGCTGTGCTGCAATTTAATTCCGTTTATGAGAAGGCAGTTGTTTTGCTTTGCTTTGCAAAAAGTTATTGATCTTCAACCACTGGGTGATACTAGTATATAAATATAATACAAATTCCAATTGTTATAAAACTATTACAAAATATGAATTCTATATATATATATATTAAAAAAAAAAAAAAAAACTTTTCATGATATGGTAAGTAGATAAAAAATAAAATAAAAATGGCAGGTAATTGACCTTTACCAAAAATAAATTCAAAAACTGGCGTACAGACAATAGCAAGAAATTAAAACTTCTTCACACACCATAAATTTTAAATCAGCACAACCGGTTTCGAAAGGACGTAGCCTTTCTTCATCAGGTGCAAACACATGTAACTGCCTTGGAGGCAAAAGCAAGCCTCCAAGGCAGTTGCATGTGTGGAGGTTGCTTTTGCCTCCAGGCAAAAGCAAGGAGACTCTTGCTTTTGCCTCCAAGGCAGTTGCACGTGTTTGTACCTGATGAAGAAAGGCTACATCCTTCGAAACCGGTTGTGCTGATTTAAAATTTATGGTGTGTGAAGAAGTTTTAATTTCTTGCAATTGACCTTTAGAATACCTATGAGTTATGAGGGTTTCAAATTAATATTACTCTACAACCGAGAAAGTTAATTCGATGGCAATTCTAAAGAAAGTTTATAAACAGTATTTCTACTGTGCATTTCTTATTCACTGAAATTAATTTAATTACAACTATATCGCTATCAATGACTGACAGGACTATTAGTAAATGAACTTTCTTTATACTCAGGCATGGGAATTAGGTGCAAAACTCATACTAATATTTATTTTTAAAAATTCTGTATATAAGTGAATCATTGATATACATATAGAGATAGATAGATAGATAAGTTATGACTTCTGCGAAAAATTTTATTAATCATCTACATTCTAATTACAACTTCATTTTTCTTAAGCTTTTATTTTTATTATAATTATGTATCTTAATGATATACTTTATAAATAAATGACATATCACCTATTAGCTCTCTTAAAATGTGATTTTGAAATAATTAAATCTTAAAATAGAAAGAATAGAGGACAAACTATTCAGAAGTATACTTAAAAGTAATGGTATAAATTAAAAGAAACACAAAACATTGTGTTGATATTTATGCATTTTTTTTTTTTTTTTTAATAAAAAAAGATTTGGAAGTAATATACCAGAAAATATAAATATATATATATAGAAAACACTCCCCACTTGTATACATTAAAATTGGTGCTCATTTGTCTTTAAAAAGCAGCAAATATCTATTTTCCTTCTCTTGAAAGAAATATCGCAATATATCACCAATATCGATATTAACTTGATGATATATCGCGATATTTAATTTCTGATATCGTCCAGCTCTAATGTAGATATAATAATAATTATATATATAATAATTATACTTATAATTATTATCCTACATAATATTTATTATATACAATAATGTCAAGTAAGAAAATATAAGTAAAAAAATATATTATTTTTTAAAAGTGAAAAATTTTATTAGATTAAAAAAAAAAACCCAATAAAACCCACTTGAGTGTAGGTTTTATTGGGGTTTTTTAAGTGAGTAAAACCAAAAAAAAACCACCCTGATTTTTTTTTTTTTTTTTTGGGGGGGGGGGGGGGGGGTTTGGACAGGTCCGAAACCCTGTAAAGATAAGATATACCATAACATGGGGCTTGGGCCCCTTTATCTCTAGTATTTTTAAAGCACTTTTACTGTTCTTTGTGATGCAAAATGAAAAAATGTCAGATTCTACGTTTAAATGAATTTTTATCTGTCAATGAATTAATTGTCCTCAAAATTTGCCATTCTAAGTGTGATGTGCATGAATGTATGTGCCTCCTCCCATCCTCGGGGGAGATCTTCTCAAAGAATCGTAAGCTTATATTTATGAGAGTTTTTCAGAAAACCACAGAAATTTTCAAATAGCTATGCTATTTAAAAGTGTAACCTTAGCATGAATCCAGAATTTCTCCCCCCCCCTCTTCTTTGAGAAAAGAATCTTTCAACAACTGGTGTGGCTTGCTGCTTTAAAATTAATTTTTGTATAATTGCAACAGATAGCAGATATGCATTCAGTCTGTGTTTTGCATGGAAAGCAATAATTATGCTGCATGTAACAGTCATGAACTTCTCTAAATAATTAAAAAGTGTATGTCTACAAAAGTTTTGAATGACAAAATAAAACATGTTTTAATTAAATTATAAGCTTTAAAGTTTATTTGGAGTTTTAGACAAAAGTTTTCCGGCCAGGGGCCCTGCTGTCTTCAATGCTTGTGTAATAGTCTACGAAATAAAAAGAAACAAATTCTAAACTTTTAGAAGATTTAGATTTTAATTAAAAAGAAACTAACAGAAGAAAATAAAAAGTTAATAATTGAGGAAAAATGGATGAACAACAAACCTAAAATTTAAAATCATGTACCTAATACAGCACGTATATTTAGCAAATTTAAAGATCATAAGAATTACTCTAAATTTTACTAAATAGTAAATAAAAGAGAAAGTCCAACTTTCCTTCAGAATATATATATGAAAGACATTTACTGTGAAATCCTCCTCCCTTCAAAACATAGCTTAAGTTCCACCGGCAACTTTATAAGAAAACTAGGAGAAATTAAAATTAATGAAAATAGCACTATTGGGAATTTTGATGGCATTAAATTGTTCCCATCAACTAACATTAACAAATTATAAATGAAATTATGAAAAAAAAAGAAATATAGATAAAACTAAATCAGCGCAACATTAATACAACTAATTCCCAATGAAAATTACTTTAGATTTAAAAAAATTTAAATTAAAGACTTTTTCTAGACACACTAAAAGGTATGAAAAGATTAAAATGAAGTGTTTCCACCTAAATTTCATACTTTAGTTAATTTTCAAAAATTTAATTGTCGTGTCAAAAAATTGTTATAACCCCTGGATTCAGATAAATCGTACCTTTCATTTGGTACCAAATTTGTAACAAGCCACGTACTTTTTAAAATGAAGTGTTGCCACCTAAATTTCATACTTCAATTTATTTTTAAAAATCTAATGGTCATGTCAAAAAACTGTTTGCACCCCTGTATTCAGAAAAATTGCCCCTTTCATTTGGTACCAAATTTTTAATAATAGGTCTGATATTCTAATTTATTTTCCCCTTTTTCATTTTTAACTCGGATTCGGCAGAAGGTTTATGACACAGAAAGTAAGATTAAAAAAAGAAAAAAAGAAAAAGGGGGATGGGGGAGTCCCAATGAAATCCCATTATTCAGGTTCATCACTGAATTAAAACTTACTTTAACAGAAGAAATAATTTTTGAAATTTTAAAGATGAAATTAAGTGTTGGTTTAAATACGCCGATGATGTTTTTGCTGTCATCGACAAAAACATAAAAATTCCCGATAACGACCATCGGGACATCGTCGATCTCAGGAGTAATGGCAGAATTTAAATTAAGACAGATGGAAAATGAACATATAAAAAATTTTAAAGAAATAAAATGTTGGTATAGGTACGGAGATGATATATTTGCAATAATAAAAAACACTTCCCCCCCAAAGAATACACTTAAAAAACTCAATGAAATAGATCCAGACATTAAATTCACTCTTGAAATCGAAAATGAAAACATTAAATTTTTTGGATGTTACTGTAATAAAAACCCCAGAATTAAACTTTGAAACTACGATATATCGAAAACAAAACAATAGTAATAAAATTATAAAAGCAGATATAAAATTGCAGCTATACAATATTACATAAATCGTGCAATAAATATATGTTCCAACGAAACCTTACTAAAACAAGAACTTCAAAAAATTACTGAAATATGTCAAAATGCAGGTTATAAAAAGCACCTAATAAATAAATTGTATAGAAATAGATTAAAAAAACTTGACAATATTAATAACGCATAAAAACCTAAACAAAAATACATCCCCCCAATTCCATATAATAAAGGTGTAAGTAATAAAATAAAAAACGAAGCCGCAAAATTAAACATAAATATACCAATAAAACCCAATAGCAACATATTCCAAAGAATCAGAAATGATAAAGACGAAATCCACTTTTCAGAAACCGCAGGAATTTATAAAATTAATTACATCAATGAAAATAAAACAACTGGATGCTATATAGGCATGACGAAACAGAAAATAAAAACACGGATAAAAGAACACAAAAGTGATATAAAATACAAAAAGTCCTTTTTCGGCAAGCTTAAAGGCAAAGGTAGATTCCTTTACGTTAATGTTACAAAAGAAAAGAAATTTTACATATGCATTAACACATACTTAGCCAATGGCTTTGTTCCCACACATTGCATTATTTACGTCGCTATTCTGTTTTTAAGAAGTGTAATTATCAACTAGTTGGCATAGGTGGGCTCTGCTCAGTGCCCCATCATATGTATGTTCTCATAAATTTCTTGTACAGGACATATTATATTCATGTTAAGAGAAATGAATTTGACCAAACGCTTGACACAGTGACAAAACGAAATCCTCGCCTAATAGGCTACCCACCATTCATTTCAATATATTTATCTTATTCTAATCTATTAATTTATTTTATTGGGATCAATTTCGTAGTTTATTTTCATGCTACTATTTCCAATGCAACAATCCCAAAAATGCATATTTATATGAAATATCGCCCCATTTTGGTATGTTGATAAAATCTTAAATTTCGAATAACTTACGAAATTTTCCTATTAGAGTATTCGTAGTCCATCATGTTCATACAAGTATCATAAATGTTATTTTGAAATTGTCTGATATATTTATGATCCTCAAAATGGACACGTTTATGCTCGATTTTGCCTTATTCTGCCATTTTAAGTAAATCGTAAATTCCAAATAACTTACGAATTTTTTAAATTGGAAAATTCATATTCTATGGTATTCATGTCAGTATCCTAAATAATATTTCAAAAGGGGTCTGACATCTTTATGATGAAAATATCCCTCAAGATTGACGTTTGTGTAAAATTTTGCCCTATTCTGTTATGATAAGAAATTCGTAAAATTCTAATAACTTACGAAATTTTTATATTGGAAAATTCATAGTCAATAATATTCATACCAGTATCCTAAATAATATTTCTAAAGTAGTATAACATCTTTACAATGAAAATATCCCTCAAAATTGACGTTTATGTGAAATTTTGTCCTATTCTGCTATGTTAAGAAATTCGTAAATATCCAATAACTTGCGAAATTTTCAAAGTAGCATGTTTATAGTAACTGATGTTCATTCCAGCATCAAAACTGATATTTTAAAACAGGTCTGACATTTTTACAGCAAAAATTTTTCATTTAATGCAAGTTTAGCTGAAATTTTGCCCTATTCTCCCATGTTAAGAAAATCGTAAATTTCAAATAACTTACGAAGTTTTTTAATTCGGATGTTGCAAATAAATAGGGTTCTTGCCAGTGTCAAAAGTAATATTTTAAAACTGATTTGACCTCTCTGCAACAATTTGTTCTTGAGATATCGTGTACAAAGGCTAACACACTAACGGGCTAACAAACTAACAGACACCCTACAGACGGACACCATACAATTTTTGTCATTTTCAGATTCCTCACACCTGAAAACGTGTAAAAAAACCTAGGTAGAAAATTTTCACGATTACCTAAGTTTTCCATACCTATAGTACGAAGGGGAACTAACTACTATTAACCATTCTATTTAAAATTTTAGGCTAGATTTATTGGTCAGTAAATTTTCAGTTTTATAAAATCCAAGTTCATAATCATTCAACAAATAGAAGTCATAAAGATATACAATTTGGTGACAAAACTTGCGACATAGCAATGAAATTTGTGATTTGGCGGCAAAATTTGATAGTTGACGACAAAATTTTTGACTTAGCGACGAAATTAGTTATTTGATGTCAAAATTTGTGAGCTTGGCGATGAAAAATGGCAGCTTTAGCGTCATTATATTTTCTTCCCACGCAAAAACCTCATATCTCTTCCCAGACCATTATATTGTTTCCACAAGATAAAAAGTCAAAGGAAGCTGTGTTGTAACGTATTACTCTCAGTTTCAATCGTGAATTTAAATTCTTGCGTAAACCGGTGTTCTAAACTATCCGCGTTTGTAATGATCGATAGATGGCGCTCTCTGAACTGCAGTTGTTAGTAAATATAATAGCCACGTGGATTAATAATTGTTCTTTCTCCGCCATTACATCATGGAAAATCGATTGCATAATATGATGATATGCAGTGGTGTGATAATTTCACCTTAGCCCACCAGAGGACGAGCATTTCATTACAATCGCGGATTCACCACAAACGATATTTTTACCAAGACTAACGTATTATTTTAATTTTATATTTTTAAACGATTAATTAAAGCTGTTACCATGGTCTTTATATTTTCAGCTATTTTTTTTTTTATTATCGTTTGCACGTGACGTAAGCATCAGATTATAAATTTAAGCAATTAAAGCTAAAGAAAAAGTCGGCTTCATTACAATTGACGAAAAATCACTTTTTAGCTTGTAACGTTTAAGCAATTAAAGTTATCGAAAAAGTTTAAATACAAAAGTTGTTCTTTAGGGTAAGGCGGTAATTCGCCTGATTGGAAGTATTTTCCTATTAGGTAGATTCCTTATAGGAGATCTACCTATTGCAATGGTTCTCATGACACGACTTCTAGAAAATTTCTTCATATCTTCACCGATCATGACCCCTAGAACCCAAAACCACCCTCCGTTCAAAAGTTTATATATATATATATATATATATATGTATACATATATATGTATAACGCTTTTTCCCATGTTAAGTTGTGAACAAGATAACTGGAGTAATTTTTATTTAAATTTAACCAGCTCGGGATATGTTGTCAGGACAGTAAAAATCTCGGTCGAGTTCGTAGATGGGGTATCCAGCTCAAAGGGGGTGGAAATGGTGGGGGGGTGGGTGGAAATTTTCATTTGCTCATAATTTCTTTAATATTGAAAATAGGAAAATACTTCAAATCAGGCGAATCAGGCGAATCAAAAAGTTGTTGCCTTACCCTAAAGAACAACTTTTGTATTTAAACTTTTTCGATAACTTCAATTGCTTAAAAGTTACAAGTTAAAAAGTGATTTTTCTTGTGAGGAAGCCGACATTTTCTATAGCTTTCATTGCAAAAATTTATAATCTGATGCTTATGTCACATGCAAATGATAATAAAAAAGATCACTGAAAATATAATAAAATTTTAATCATATTTTTAAACAATATAATAATCTGATTAAAAAAAAAAAAGTTTAATTTAACAGAAAATATGACGTCACAATTACAACAATATACTGAGAAAAATTAAATAAAATTTTATCCGTGATTTTAAACAAATAAAATAAAAGTTAATAAAAAAAATAAGTAAATAAAATCAACATATCTTACGGCTAAGCAGATTTAGACTTAGCTTTATGACGTAGATGCTATCCGCGTTTGTAATGATCGATAGATGGCACTCTCCGAACTGCAGTTGTTAGTAAATATCATAGCCACGTGGATTTATAATTGTTCTTTCTCCGCCATTACATCATGGAAAATCGATTGCATAATATGATGATATGCAGTGGTGTGATAATTTCACCTTAGCCCACCAGAGGGCGAGCATTTCATTACAATCGAGGATAATGTAAAAGATCAATGTCATCGTTTAAAAAAAAAAAAAAAATCTTGTAAATCGATGCTAAATGAATTAAACTGGCATGGTAGAAAAGGTAATAAATTTGGGGACATTTAGGTATTCCTTTAACAAATGAACTAGGGACATTTTAATGAATTTTCCGTTGAAGTTTATTTTCATGAAAATTTAAATTAAAGTATTTAATTACTCGAATTCCCTTATTTTGATAAATAAAATTATGCCATTTAAAAAAAAATAATAAAGAACACTCTTTTATTGAAAAATGAACTAATAAAGGTTTTAGAAAACTATCCGCGATTGTAATGAAATGCTCGCCCTCTGGTGGGCTAAGGGGAAATTACAATGAACATGCTTTAATTCGAATTCCATCAAGCCGCCATTGCTAGCCGATGTTTAGTTTCACATATATTTATTGAATAAAAATGAATAAATCCGGTAAAAAAGATAACACATACTGTTGTGTGCTCCAGTGTAACTCCAAAGGACCAAGAAATCCAGAATTAAGCTTCCATTTATTTCCAAATGACAAATTTAAAATTTCAGTTGCTTGGGCTAATGGAAGTAAAGAATTAATCAGATGATTTGAAGCTAATATTTGTTCAACTTCAGTTAAATATCTATTTCCGATCGAACTTTGAATAAACTGAAATATTTTTTTCCAAAAGCAATCAATTTTCCATGATGTAATGGCGGAGAAATTATAGTACGAATATTAAGTAGAATAACAAAAAGAACAAAAATAGATACACGTGGCTGTAATATTTACTAACAACAAGAGCTGAAAAAGCGCCATCTATCGATCATTACAAACACGGATTACATACTTTTAAATCTTTATTAAAAAAAAAAATTAATTGTTGCCACTCGACATTATACAAATACATCCAAATCCTGTGTCACATACAATAGTTTTGTATAAGTATAGATTTTTTGTTTGCCCTTGGAACCTGCCCCTGATGGGAAAAGTGCCTGGAAACACTTGTATCTAGTATTGTCATTGATTATGAAGTCGTGTCAAAATTTCTGGTCCTTTGGACGATAAGAAGTTGCCGAAAATTGAATTGCAAAATTCCATTACATACATCAATAGTTGCATCATATCAAGTTAATAAAAGTGTGTAAATTAAATTTCTTGTTAAACACTTTAATTAATCATTTAAAAATAAAAAATTAAAATAATACGTCAATCTTAATACAAATATCGTTTGTGGTGAATAGTTTAGAATGTCAGTTTAGGCAAGAATTTAAAATTTACGATTGAGAGTTACGATTGAGAGTAATACGTTACAGCTTCCTTTGACTTTTTATCTTTTCGAAACAAGATATTGGTCTGTGAAGAGATATGAGGTTTTCGCGTGGAAAGAAAATATAATGACGCCAAAGCTGCCTTTCTCCATCGCCAAGTTCGCCAAATTTTGTCGCCAAGTCAAAAATTTCGTCGTCAACTATCAACTTTTGCCGCCAAATCACAAATTTCATTGCTAAGTCGCAAGTTTTGTCACCAAAATCTCGCCAAATCATACAATTTACTAAATTCATAACAATTAACATTGAAATTCAGCGGTGCCAAATGGTCAAATGTTAACTAATGTTAATGTTAATGTTCCAGCTTATGTGAACCAAAACAGTTTCACTTTACAATTTTTACTCATCTGACAATAAGAATCACTAAAACACAATACAAAACTTTCAATAATTCAATAAAAATTACAATGAAATAACTATCCAAAAACCGCTACCACTTATCTGTATTTGACTTGACCATTGCAACGCCAGGCTTACCAGAACTAGTAAGATCACAAGTGCATTTTCACGTTTCTATTACTTTTTCTTTTTAAAGAAAGATATTGAACAACAGTTATATGGATTTTAAATAAAAATTATAATTTTGATTAAGCTTGGGTGGGGAGGGGGGTGTAGCCCAATAGCCCCCTCCGGGATTCACCATTGCTGGAATTGTATATCTTTAAGGTTTTTATTTGTTGAATGATTATGAGCTTGAAATTTAAAAAATTGAAACATTTACAAACCAATAAATTTAGCCTAAAATTTTAAGTAGAATGAATAAAACCCTTTTGTTGTTGAAAATTAAATTTCTTGAAAACAGAATAGCGACGTAAATAATACAATGTGTGGGAACAAAGCCATTGGCTAGGTATTAATGCATATGTAAAATTTCTTTACAATTGTAACATTAACGTAAAGGAATCTACCTTTGCCTTTAAGCTTGCCGAAAAGGGATTTTTTTTTAATATTAAAGAAATTATGGGCAAATGAAAATTTCCACCCCCGACTATTTCCACCCCCTTTGAGCTGGACACCCCATCTACGAACTCGACCGAGATTTTTACTGTCCTGACAACATATCCCCAGCTGGTTAAATTTAAATAAAATTTACTTCAGTTATCGTGTTCACAACTTAACATGGGAAAAAGCGTTATACATATATATATATACTTATAAATATATATATATAAGCTTTTGAACGGAGGGTGGTTTTGGGTTCTAGGGGTCATGATCGATGAAGATATGAAGAAATTTTCCAGAAGTCGTGTCATGAGAGCCATTGCAATAGGTAGATCTCCTATAAGGAATCTACCTAATAAAATAACAACAGCCTTAACAAAAATAAACCAAAAAGAAAATATTAAAATAGATTTTAAAAACTTCAGCAAAATCGCTCATTATAATACCGTAAAATCCCGATTATAAGCTCCCCCTCCAAAATAAGCCCCCTCCCCACTTTTAGGCAATTTTGGATTTTTTGCATAATCCTGAAAATAAGCCCTCTCTTCATTTTTTTCATTTTGAAAATATTTTTTTATTGCAAATTTTATTAACTCTCTTCTTCTCCTTCTGTTTTAACAAAATAACAATGAGGTGGGAATGAGAACTATGAAATAAGTATAGATTTATATTCATTGAAATTGTAAACCTATTTTCCGATAGATGGCAGCACCAGTCTTAATTCCAGAAAATGTTTTTACATGCTTCCTCAATATTCATTAAAAAAAAAATAATAATAAATAAATAATTAAATAAATAATTGAATATATAAGTAAACTTTTCTTTATTTACCTTTCATATACTAAAGAATAAATAGAGTTCTTTTATTTACTTATTATAAAGGTTATTAATTATTATAAAGGTTACATTTAAAAAAAATCTGGAGTGACTCCACTCGACTTTCCAAACATTGAGTAATTAACAGTTTTGTAGATAAAGTAAAGAAAGAGTAGTTGTTAAACAAACAAAAGAGAGAAAACCATAATAGAGTGTTTGAGTATTTTTCTCCATCTATTACACGTTGTTTTATTTAACGCTACTGAACTTTGAGCCCATAGATCATAATGACAAAGAAATTTTCGTTGTGTCCCTGTAAAAACCTATAAATGTTAGATTCACCAAAATGCTTATAGTTAGTGCAACAGTGATTTATAATACTCATATAAATTTTCAGCTGAATTCAATAAGGCGTTTAGATGCTATCGTACTTTTAAAAATTAAGTCCGATAGGCCATAATGATAAAGAATTTTTCTTTGTGTCCCTGTAAAAAAACTGTAAGTGCTAGATTCACCAAAATCTATACAGTTAGTTCAACTGTGATCTATAACATGTGTACAATTTTTTTTGCTCAGATTAATAAGGCGTTTAGACACTATCACATTTTTAAAAATTTGGCCCCATAGGCATAATGATAAAGAATTTTTCTTTGTGTCCCTGTAAAAAAACTATAAGTGCTAGATTCTCCAAAATCTATACAGATTGAGTATTTGTGATCTATAATATGTGTATAAAATTTTTGCTCAATTGAATAAGGCGTTTAGATGCTATCGCATTTTTAAGATTTTGCTCCCATAGGCCATAATGATAAAGAATTTTTCTTTGTGTCCCTGTAAAAAAACTATAAGTGCTAGATTCACCAAAATCTATAGGGTTCGTACTATGGTGACTTACAATATGCGTACCAACTTTCAGGTTAATCGAACGAAGCGTTTAGACGCTAGCGTGTTCACCCACAGACATACACACATACACACATACATACACACATACACACACACATACATATATCATCGTAAAAATAGTGAAAACGGACTCAGGGGACCTCAAAACGTATAGAAACATCAAAATCTCGAATTCGGATTTTTGACATGATTACAATACTTTCCTCACTATAGTGTTCGGAAAGTAAAAAATTATTAGCTTTTAATTTAATTATTTCAATTAAAAAGATTGATGTCATATTTTTGTAAAATGTTATGTTTAACAAAAATATATATAATGAGTTTTATACATTTAATATTCACCTAAATATATACTCTTATCTATATATATAAAAGAGTACTTCCACTCACTTATTCACTCACTGACTCATCAACGCACAGCAAAATCTACTGGAGCCACCGACTCGAAACTTGGTCAGATTATAGAACATGTAGTGTAAGTACCCCCTAAGAAGCGATTTTGCGAAATTCGCCCCCCAAGGGGGGGGTGGGGGCGCAGGACGTGACTTCACAAAAACCACCATATCTCAAAGAAAAAACAAGATATCTGTAAAATTTTTGCATTAAAACATAGCTAACACAAATGCCTAAAAATCTATTTCTGGAATTTTGGAAATTCGGTCCACAAAAGGGGGTGAGTGGCAAAATGTGATTTCACATGCGCAAAAAGTGATTTTTTAAAAAACCTTCATATCTCAAAGAAAAAAATAGATATACGTGAGAATTTTGTTTCAAAATATAGCTAACATAAATACCTAAAAACTAATTTCTAGAATTTTAGAAATTCGACCCCTAATGGGGGGACAGGGGACAAAACGTGATTTCACAAAAGCCTTTATATCTAAAAGAAAAAAACAGATATCCGTAAAATTTTTGCTTTAAAATGTAGCTAACACATATACCTAAAAACCAATTTTTGGAATTTTAGAAATTCAGCCACCAAGGGGAGGGGGAGGAAGCAGAACGTTACCTATATTATATCTTCTATACATAATATAGATATTTCTTCTATAATAAAGTTTTTAAAATAATTATTTTAATTTTTAATTGTTGCCAAAAAAAATTTACGAGTTGATTTATTTTTCGACATATAATAAAATATATTTTCACGCGAATGGTAAACGAAATATTAAATAATAAATTTGCTTAGGCTATGACAAAATGATGTCATTATCAAAATTAAATAATAATCCAACATATTTCTTCAAATTTTGTTTCATAATCTTTTTTAACATACCTCAATTTTAGATTTCTTTTTAGTAGTGTTTTTATTTAATTATTGGCACATATAATAAGTTTGGCATGAAGGCTAATTCAGTATTATATTCAGATTTACTTATTCATAATACAGGGTAATTTTTTTTATTTTGATGCTGAAGTAGATACGACATTTTTCGCCAAGGAGTCTACTTTCGGGATAGCCACTAAGCCAAGTAGCCCATAAACAAATAAATTATAAAATATTGAGGGGAAAAAAAAAGGCTAGAAAGAAAGAAACAGAAACAATAACCTCTTAAATTATTTATTTTTTTTTAAATGGTGACAAAAATTCAAAAGTCACCAAGGGGAGCTATAATAAGCCTGTACCACGATAACAATAAATAAATATTTATTTATTTTTCTATATACGAACCACTGTTAACTAACTATGAAATACATATAGCCACAAAAAGTGAGTTGTCTCACAGCATATTGTAATATTATATTTGACGTGAAATTTCTGTCAGTTTATGGTCGACCGGAAAAATTGAATAAATATAGGAAATAACGTAAAAGTAAATATTATGTACAGTACGCATAGTGTTGTTCATATGTAATTAATATTCAAATATAAAAGTGATACTTCAATTTTTTCGATACTGTCTGTTTCGAAATTCTTAACTGATAAGCACAAAAGTGGAAGCCCACTGGTATGGCATTGTCGCATGCAATAGCGACACACACCCGAAGCGAGCTTTTGAGCATTTTCAATGAATTTTATTTTTATTTTTTATCTATAAAGCGATATCGAAAAGAATTTTCTTTAAATATAGTGACCAGCCAAACGGGTAAAATTTGTCCGAAGAAATCCATAGGAGCTGAGGCCACAATTTTCAGTGTGTGGCTTTTTTAGGTGTATCCAACATCCATTGCAACGGGATTTTGAGAATTTCCCCCTTAAAGAAGGGAGAGCAATAAAGACATTTCCAAGCATAACCTTGCTTAAAATTATCACAGTAAGATTAATTTTTATGTGTGGGTTGGTTATGCGTTATCAACACGCACTATCAAGTAATTTTACGAAATTTCCCTCTGCCTCCCTCCTTTAAGGGCGGAGTGGGGGCAAAAACACGTTTTTAAGAGTAACTATGTTCCAAAGTACCTCAGGAAAGTGATTTTTTGATATGTCGGTTAGCTACGTGTACTCAACAAACACACAACAAAGGGGGTTTTGTGAATTTCCACCCTACCGGACTTGGAAGGTGGGGACAAAAAACATGTATCCATGTGTAACTCTGCACTAAATTATCTTAGGATGGAGATTTTTGATGTGTGGGTCGGTTATTTGTATATCTAACTCATAGTATAAAGAGATTTTGCAAAATTCCCTTTGCCATCCCTCCTTTATGTGCAGGGGGGATACGTTTTAAAACATAATTCTATTTCAAATAATCTCAGGATCTCGATTTTTTTATGTCTGGTTAGGTATGTGTATGCACGATGCACTATAAAGGTAGTTTGCATAATTACCCCCCCCTCCTCTTCTGGGGCTGGCGGGGGCAAAAACAAGCTTAAATATACTCCAGGTTACCTTAGAATTAGGAATTTTGATGAGTGGGTGTTGATTAAGTGTACACAATATGCACTTTGATGGGGGGAAATTTTGCAAAACTTTCAACATTACCCGTAAGGGAGGTTGAGTAAAAATTAGGTAAGGTACTGTCGAAGGCATTGGGGCTCGAGATTCGAAAAGTGTGGGGAGCTGGAAAACCGCTACTGAAGGTAGCGGGAACTTTAACTTACATTTTGACTGATTTCTTTCTTTCTTTTTTTTTTTTTTTTGAGATTTTTTTTATTATTAATGATATGAAATATTGAGAATTCATTTCTATATAATGGCCAGCGAAGCGGGCAAAGCCTGCTAGTTAATTTATAAAAACTAAGATTTACCTTGCCTTTACTTTACCAAAATCAGTCTAATTTTATTTATTAGTCATTCATATTAACCATATGAAAAAATTAATTTAAATTATCAATTTAAATTAATAATAAAATAATTTTAAATTAATAATTTAAGATTTATTTCTGTAAGTTACATTCAATTCTGGATTAGATAATAAATATTAGTTTTATTCTCTGATGGTAGATGGCGCCACCACAACTTTTTAAAAAAGTAATTTCTAATAATCCTGATTATAAGCCCCTCCCTACTTTTTAATGGTTTTGCATTTGAAAAACGGGGGGCTTATAATCGGGATTTTACGGTAATTATTTCTACGCAACCAAAAGACAAAACATCGAAATTTTAGCGAACCACGACTCCTGCAACAGCGATCCAATGGAAATAGACGCCGGGTGGCGCCCTATGCTGGAGAGGAAAGGAGGAGAGCAGATAGCGGAAATGCCCGACGATCGAGTTCAGCAAGACATACCTGAAGAAGGCTGCGGCGTTGGCAGCTGAAAGCGCTTGTGTGATGGTAATTTTAAAGGTTTTAATGTTTTTAATATAATTTTAGACTTTACCTTTTATCTAATTTTAAACCACTGTTATGTCATGTGATTGAATATTTTAAAGACCTATCAGAAGCAAATTAAAGAAAATACTACACATTTTTAATTAGAGGGGTTCAAAATTTATCACATTTAACAGTCTGTTTACAACATTTTACAAAATGCGACACATTTTATCCCTTAAATGCAGAGAGTTTTACAATTGATATATAAAGATAAGTTTAACCATTTTTTCCTTTTTAACACTTTCCAACAAGGTTGAAAAGTGTATGGTTATGGAATTTCTTGAAACTGATATATGTTATTCAAGTTCACTATCGGATGTTCCCTTATGAAAATGGAGTTCATATCTCAACTGGTTTGTGTACAGAGATACCCGAAAGTATTCCAAAGCATTGTGTTCTGCGAGAGGTATTTCTGTAAGCCATATTTAATACCTTAACTGTGCACAAATCTTAATGAAATAGAAATATGTAATTCAAGTTCACTGTCGGTTGTTTCATATATAAAATGGAATATATACTACCACTGGTTTGTGCACAGGGACACTTGAAAGTATTCCAAAGCATTGCTTTCTATGAGAGGTATTTCTACAAACCAATTTTAATAACTTTACTTTCCACAAAGCTTAATGAAATTGAAATATGTTATTGATATGTACAAAAGATTGCTTTCTACAGAATATAGTATGATCAGTGTTAGATTTACAGAGCCCCACAAAAATATGCAGTTACATTAAGAGCTATTAATAAAAATTTGCTGGAATTTCACTTTCTTTTACATTAAGTGTTTTTAACACTGTCTAGCAATTTTTAAGTGTGAATATGATTTCAATTTGCGTATCTGTCTGTTCATCTGTCCCTCCATCTGTTCACGCTCTAACTCCCGTAAATATATTTATTTAATTTCTTGAAAATGATATATGTTATTCAAGTTCACTATCGAATGTTCTCTATTGAAAATGGAGTTAATATCTCTTTTGGTTTGCGTACAGAGACACCTAAACGTTTCCCGAAGCACTGCACTGTATGAGAGATATTTCTATAAACCATATTTTAATACCTTTACGGTACAAAAATTTTAATCAAATTGAAAAATGTTATTCAAGTTCACTATCGGATATTTCATATATAAAATGGAGTAAATACAACTACTGGTTTGTGCACAGGGACACTTGAAAGTATACCAAAGCATTGCGTTTTATAAGAGGTATATCTATAAACCAAATTTTAATAACTTTACTTTCCACAAAGCTAAATGAAATTGAAATATGTTATTCATATGCACAAAAGATTGCTTTCTATAGAATATAGTATGATTAGTATTAGATTTACAGAGCCCCACAAAAATATGCAGTTACATTAAGAGCTACTAATAAAAATTTGCTGGAATTGCACTTTCGTTTACATTAAGGGTTTTTAACACTTTCTAACAATTTTTAAGTCTGAATATAATTTCAATTTGTGTATCTGTCTGTCTGCACATCTGTCTGTCTTTCTGTGGTCTAACTCCGGTAAATATTTATGGAATACCTTGAAACTAATATATGTTATTCAAGTTCACTATCAGATGTCCGCTATTGAAAATGGAGTGAGTACCTCTACTGGTTTGTGCACATCATCAATATTTTTTTCGAATCTAAATATTTTTTATTCTATTTTATCCTAAATTTTTCTTAAAGTTTTGCATTCATTTCAATCATCTGCACTGCTTATGGCTGTTAACGATTTTCTAGTAATTTATTTAATTCCGTTGGAAGGGGGAATTTTTATTTATTATTTTTTTTTATTACTATTTATTGTATTTATTAGGGAAAAAAAAAAGAATGGCAATATTGCAGAAAGCATAAAAATTTAAGTAATTATTTTTATTTCATTTCTTTTCTTTTGTTTATTGTATTTTTTATTAGAAAATATTTTTGTATTTAAAACATTTTTGCACTGTGTGTCGGAAAACATTTTATTTATTAATTTATTGTAATGTTCGGAACCAAATGGTAATGTAGAAAAAAAAAGCGAGCTGAAATTAAGACAAATTAAAGTGACGAGGAAAAAGATTGCTACAGGCAGTGGAAACCCTATGCAGTGCAGACACGAAAAGAGCTGCTGCTGGCAGCGTGTACCTGAAGCAAACTTCAGAATGGATTTCAATGCTTTTTATTATTATTATTTATTTATTTATAGCGTGATAATAATAATTCAATGTTTTTGAGATTCATTTAAATATAGCGGCCAGCAAAGCAGGTGTATCTTGCTGGTAATGAATAGAACAAAATTAATTTATTTTTTATCCATAATTCCCTCTAGAAATTAAAATAAAATTTATAATATCCTATGTCTATAAACATTGAAATTTTAGCTAATAGATTGATTTTACACAATGAATTAGGAGAAACATATGAATAAGCTAAACATAGAAACTGCAAAATAAATAAATATGAAATTATTAGTCAGATAAAAAAAAATAATAGTATGAAATTGGATGAATAAACTTAAGAGTTTGCAATTAAAATAAATAAGTCCTGCATAATTGTTTTAAACAACGCAACACAAATTTCATCAAAGGGCAATTCCATGAAAAGTGAAACCAAAGTGGCAAATTTTTAAATATGAAATAAATGGTCATGTAATATCATTTTAAAGCTTGAGATCTGATCTGTCAAGAAAAATAATTTTTATAACATGTGATGCATACTAAATAAAAAATAATGGGATTAACTTTCAATAGTACACTAACTAGCATATTTGCTGTAAGCATGACATACACTTTGATTAGTTAAAATTCATTAAAAATAAAATTTATAGAACCTAATTAAGATTTTTTAAAATCTTTTTAATACTAAGTAGAAAGTAAATAAATGCTTTAAAGTAAAATTAATTTATAAATTACTTGATTCACAGTTGTTTTTTGAAATACATGAAAAAATTGTTACGTCCGTAACAAAAATTAGCTAAAAGTTTCAATTCTAGGTTTTTAAATGGAGTATTTAAAATGAACTTTTAAATTATCTTTTATAAACATAATAGCTCTATTTTAAAACCAACAGCAACAATTTAACTGTAATAGAATTTCATAAATCTCTGTTACAGACGTAACATTTTGTGTTACGGACGTAACAATTAATATGTTACGAACGTAGCATAAGACTTGTTCTTGTTCATAAGTCTGTTTTTTCCTTAATTTCAATAATTAATTTTATAGGTAATAATTACATATGTATCTGGCAACATTATATTTACTTGAAGAACATATTTTCTGAATCTGGCAACATTCTATTTACTTCAAGAACATATTTTCTGAATCTGGCAACATGATTATTTTTAATTGGAACAAAATTCTTAGACAACATAGATGGTATCCAATTTTCTTCTACAGTGAAAAATAGAAGTACTAAGAATAAAATTTATCATTTGAGCCAAGCAAGTTACTTGAAAGTGAAGGTAAACCACACTTTTTTAATACAAAATAATTTTTAATTGTTATTTTCTTGTTATAATATTTACATTTATGCAAACAAAAGAATAATTAGGCCTAATCATGCTGAAGTGATTTTGCATTACACTTTCACAGCATTTCTAATTTTCTAATTTCTTGTTAATGATATGCATATTTCATACAATATTTAAAATATGTAGTTACTCTTCAATAGTGTGTTTTTAAAAAAATCTAAATTGAAATTAACTTCAGAATTGAATGAAATATTCATTTGTCTTTTACCATGACATCAGAATTTAGGTTTTACTGTTCACATTTATTATTAGGCCTTAGTCTTTCTTTCTTTCTTTTTTTTTTGTATTAGAATCTAACACTATAAGAAATTCTTTGAGTAGTGGTTGAATTAAACTTTTATTGATCTTTGAGATAATCTAAATTCAATTTTTCAAACTATAAGTTACATCTATTAAAATTCTTATTTTTTCTTACATTTTTGGTATTTTCTATACTAAAACTTTATTTCTTCTTTCTCAGCAATTTTGGAAATTTCAAAATATGGCACCTGTTAGAGAACGTGTTCAGAAGTTTCGAGAACGCCTAACAAATGAGCAGAAAATTGCTGCTAGAGAAAGAGATAAAATAAGAAAACGCGAAGCCCATGCTCTTATGTCTCATACTCGAAGGAAGAAAGCTTCTAAACAGTCTGCTGAACGTGTGAAAAAACAACGACAACTGAAAAAAGTAATAACTGCCACAGCTATTTCATCTGTAGCAACGGTCACAGGTATTTCACCTTTATCTGCTTCACCAAACAAAGTTTATCGATCACCTCAATCCTTCGGTAAAGCTCTTTTAAGAGTAAAGAAGAATTTACCAGAAAGTCCAAGGAAAAAAATGGCAGTTATCACTAAGCTTGCTAAAGAAAATGGAATCCCTGTAAAAAAGAACCCATCTCATGCAAATGCTCTTGATGAAAACACTAAAAAATCAGTGATTGATTTCTATCACCGTGATGATATATCACGACAAGCTCCGGGAATGAAAGATACAATTATCACACGAATACATGGAACAAAAATCAAGCAGCAAAGAAGACATCTTTACACAGTACTAACAGAGATCTTTCAACTTTTCAGGAATGAAAATCCAAATACGAAGATAGGATTCTCTACTTTTGCCTCACTTAGGCCACAACATGTACTTTTATCTTCCGAAACACCACCTAATCTATGTGTATGTATATATCATAGTAACATAGAGTTTCTGCTAAGCAGAATAAACAAAGTGTTGCCTACTTTCCCCACCAATTCAAAGGAATTGATAGAAAAACTGGCATGTAGTAAAGAAAATGAGGAATGCATGCTAAGAAAATGTGCAATATGTAAAAATAATTATGCAGCATTGACAAATAATGTTCAAAGTGGTTCTGAATTTATATCCTGGTATGTTTGGAATGTAAATTCAGAAGGAAGAACTATAAAAACAGTAAAGGAAGGGAACCTCGATGACGCCCTAACAGTTCTTGAAGGAAAGATTACACCATTTTTGGAGCACTGCTTCATAAAGCAAAAGCAAAGTGCTTTTTTTCATAACATTAAAAATGAAGTCTCGGAAAAGAAATGTGTACTTCAAGTGGATTTTAGTGAGAACTTCACTATTACCCAACAAGATGAAGTACAAAGTGCCCACTGGACAAATGACCAAGTATCTATATATACAGCAGTTGCGTATACTATATCAGGAACATATTCATATGCTTTGATTTCAGATTACATGCCACATGATAAAATTGCTGTACACGCTTTTAACTCTAAGCTGTTTGAAGATTTAAAAACAAAGGTTCCCGAACTTGAATCTATCGACATCTTCTCTGATGGTGCAGGACAGCATTTTAAACAATGTTTTACATTGTGTAATATTACATATGGAATGGAAGACCACAACTTGCATCTTAACTGGCACTTTTTTGCCACATCCCATGGCAAAGGAACGGTGGATGGAGTTGGTGGAATGCTCAAGCATCATGTTTGTGAAAGAGTGAAGTCCAGAAAAGCCTTTGTCACTGACGCTTTATCCTTTACTCAGTGTGCGGTATCTATAACCGAAAAAGTAAATGTGTTATACATACCTAAAGCAGAAATCCTAAGCGAAACTGCTAAATTAGAGAAGCATTGGGAGAATATTAAGTGCTTGCCGAAAACACACCAGATGCATTGCATTCGAACAGAACAAAAGAATGTTGTAAAATTTGCAATGACATCTGATAAAGAAGGAAATATATTTCACTTCAAATCCCAAAGTGATTTGTTACCAGTAGCAGGACCCAGCTACGCAGCAAAATCTGATGTAGACATTCAATTTGGGAAATGGGTATTGGTAGACTTTACTTCAGATCGTGGAAGTAATCTTCAGTTTGTTGGACAAATCATTGGCAAACCAAACAGATATACAACCGTAGTGAAATTTAAAAAAAAATGTGGTTCAAAATTTGTTTGGCCAGAAAAAGAAGACATTTCTGAAATTGATATAACTCAGATAAGAAAAATTCTATCTGAACCAGTAATAGATTCTCGAGAAAGACTTTGTTTTTCTTCATTAGATATATAAGACCTTTGACAACTCATGTATAAAAATGGCAAAATAAATTTCTCAGATTACATTCATAAGTGTCTGTTCTATTAACATTCATAAAATATTTATTTGTTCTAAAATATAGTTTTAATTCTGCAAGTACTTCTTGCTAGTATCTCTGAAATCAGAGACTGTTACATCCGTAACAGTAAATTGTTACGTCCGTAACAAACTAATTTATTCATAAACTAATTACTTACATATTATTCTACTAAAGCTTTACTATTTCTAAAACCTCAAACCCTAATAAATAGGCAGGGCAAAAAAATTTCAAAATTTTCATGCAGAATTCACAGAATTATGCAAGTTATTGCAGTAATGTGAAATTTTCGCTTTCTTCTGAGTTACGTCCGTAACAGTCAGATTTTTAAAACAGGAATAAACTACTACGTCAGAAACGCCAAAGAAAAATTATTGAGGTGCTGTTTCGGTAGCCTAAAGCGTACCGTCTTCAGTGCAAAAAGAATTCTGAATCTGGAGAAGTGCTCTTATATATAGGAGAGGGACCGGATTTAGTTCAACCACTGTCTATCGAAAAAATTTTGCTCTCTCCCTTCCTCCCCATGCGCGTTCATGTCACCCACCTAACCAAAAAATGGCTGCTTTCTATACTTTTGTAAACCGTGCCCTTAATATTTGTTCAAATCCTATTTTATTGAAATCTGAAATTAAATACCTGAAAGCCATCGCAATTGACAGAGGTTATGACCCTTCCATTATAGACAAAGCTATCCAAAAATTACAACTCCCTCGTATTTCGTCTACTAAATCAGTCACATCTAATATCAGTATTGTTTTACCCTATTTTTCTAAAACCAGTCAAACCATAGCTAAAATTCTCAAACAATATGATTTTAAAATAATATTTTCGCCTTCCAATAAACTCACCTTTTCTCAGTTAAAAGATCCTATTGATATGCATAATTCTTGGGGCATTTATAGTATTTCCTGTCAGTGTGGTTTATCATATATTGGCTAAACTAAATGCAGTCTTAAATTTCGTCTAAAAGAACATATGAATTACGTCCGCAAACAAGAAACCAATAAATCGGCTATTTCTAAACATTGTTGGGAGGAAAATCATAATTTTAAATTTAATTCAGCTAAAATAATTTGCAGACCTAAATCCATTCATGAACTCGATTTCTTTGAAGCTTTTCATATTTATAAAAATTTTAAAAACCTTGTAAATTGTGATTTCGCTGTTCCCTATTTGTCTGATTGTTGGAAATTTTACATTCAGTCCACATTTCCTTAATTTTTCTACTGTTTACACAGCTACACATTCCTTAATTCCTATTGGCCACACTCCCCACCTCTTCCGTAATCCTATTGGTTGAACTAAATCCGGTCCCTCTCCTATATATAAGAGCACTTCTCCAGATTCAGAATTCTTTTTGCACTGAAGACGGTACGCTTTAGGCTACCGAAACAGCTGTATGCACCTCAATAATTTTTCTTTGGCGTTTCTGACGTAGTAGTTTATTCCTGTTTTAATATTCCAACGCCAAGTCTCCTGCTATTATTTGTCAGATTTTATTTTTTACCGGGTTCAGTAATTAATGAAAGTTCATTTCAAATGGAGATTACATAAACAATATTATGGTCTCTATTTCTAAAAAAAAAAAAAAAAAAAAAAAAAAACAAGCCTTTTCTCTTTTTGTAAGTCTTGCTGTATGCATTTAAAGTGTCCGATATGTTACGTCTGTAACGCTGGAATTGCCCAAAGCAATTAAAAATAATCTAATAATAATAATAATAATAATAAAAAAAAACTTCAATAAAACTGAATTAAGATATAAAAATATGAAAATATCAATTTGAAAAACAAATAAAATAATTATGTACACACTAATTTGAAATATTATAAAGAAAATGTAATAGTTTAATTTTCTACAGTTCGGCTTTAATAGCAAATTAAGTTTCAACAAAAATACCTTTAAATTAAGTGACTAATTTTAGTTTTCATAAATTCAGAAATTAGGACAAAAAAATTTACAATCTGAATGTTATTTTCTGTCCTCCAGACCTGAAAAATTCCTATCATTACTCATTTAATAATATAGAATTTTAAATTTCGCTTTAACATTCAGAAAATTTATGAATTCTCTGAATTTCGGCAATATTTCAACTTTTAAATCCAAAAAATGTAAGAAGAGAATGCAGAGTTAGAAAAATTTAATATTTCAACATATTTCAGATACAGAAAATAAAAATAATAACAATTCAGAATATTTAAAATTCTAACATTATTTCACGTCGAACACGAAAAATTATTGGGAAAAGGTGAAAGATTTACGATTTTGAGATAAAAAATTTGCAATTTCAGAATTAAGTTACGTCTTCATTCAAATGTCTAAAAAAAATTTTAGGTTATGAAAAAAATAAAGTAATTCTGACAATTTAAATATTTTATGTGACTTTCAGATTAGCAGGCTCATTTTTTTTTTTTTTTCTTTTCTCTCTTACAGGGTTCCCACTCTTAAAAAAGAAAAAAATTCAAGGACTTTTCAAGCACTTTTCAAGACATATTTGAAATTTTTCAAGGACTGGATAAAAATCGCAGAACGCTAGGCATATACACAAAACTTTAGTAACTACTTTCATTAGTAATATTTTTTTTTTTTTGATGGATTGACTAAATTAACTTTTACAAGAGTCAAAAA
Organism: Salticus scenicus; assembly: GCA_963930645.1. Lineage (NCBI taxonomy): Eukaryota > Metazoa > Arthropoda > Arachnida > Araneae > Salticidae > Salticus > Salticus scenicus. Next base: position 795,076 of record CAWVNO010000769.1, read on the forward strand.
ACAATTAGTTCAAGATTTGGAATCATTATGATTATTCCAAAGTTTTTAGGTTTGAGTCCCAGTCTGGTCACTTTCTGCTCAAAATTAATGACCGGTCCATCAAACAGGTATGAGACTAGCAAAAAAAAAAAAAAAAAAAACAAGTAAGTTGAAACTATATGCAAAAGCAAAACAATGAAATAATAATTTTATGACAAAATCATTATATTAGACAATGGCGTGCGCATGTGGAGATGGAGATAGTTTAGCCTTGACAGAGTTCGCGCTAAGCCCGTTTATTGGAGTGGAAAATTCAAGGATTTTCAAGGACTTTGCACAAAATTCAAGTACTTTCAAGGGCCCTTGAAAAAGAAAATGAAATTCAAGTACTTCTTAAGGACTTTCAAGGACCGTGGGAACCCTGTCTTATTTTTTTCTCCTATGTTGGTTGAACTTATAATTAGTTCACAAAATAAATAAAGGAATACCTTACATTTTTGCCCTGGATTCTTGATTAGCATTTCTTAAATTCTCACTACTTGTAATCGATTCAAGATTTTCAATTTCTTTTCCTTTTCTTCTTTTTCTTTGTTCATCATTTTTCAGAACACTGTCAAGCTCACAATGGGTTTTAAAAATTTTCTGTTTAGATTTTATCACATATTTATCCATTTCAATAAATTCTTCATTTTAATATTACACATTAAAAAGATATATATATATATATCCATAAAATTCAGGAATTCCTTCGCTTCAAAACAAAAAATGGAAAACTACACACCGAGCATACTACACACTCTGCTAATTCTACGAACACCAAACTTTCGCCTATGATGGTCATTAGCCTAATTAGATCACCTATTTTTTCATCTCTCCCTTCTTTTAAAATTTCATGGAAGACGTTGGGGGGAATACACCATATGCAACAATTTTGACGTTTTAGAAAAACAAGTTTTTTAAACTAAACAGCTAACACGCAAAGCTGGCTTTCCGAAAATTAAAGCGCTTCCTTTTTTCTGATAATGAAGAGTAACATCCTAAATCTATTTAGTAAGTACTTGTCTAATTAGCATTAATGTGGAAAAAACAATCATAGCGTGTAAAAATCAAACCAAACCAAAAATATATCTATTTAAGTCAACTTATTTCAATAATTTTATCAATGTTGCCATGATTTAAATCTGTTAATAGCTTAAACATGTCAAAAGAGGTTACTTTAAAATATCCCGACAATTTAACTGTTTTTATTTGGTATTGTGTTGCTTACAATCATGAAGTTACATAATTCTATTTATAGGTTCATGTTTATAATAGCCAGTGATCCGTTATATTTAATTTAGACCTTTAAACATTACAATTGAATAGTTTTTCAGGGTTTTAGAGGAAATAAATAAGAATATGTGCGATACAAAACATATTATACGTATGTTTCCATAAGTTGAACAAACGGGGAAAAAAAAATGGCTGCTAAAAGTTTCTGTTTTGAAGCGGTCTAACCGGAATCGTTCATGACAGATGAGGGTCATTATTATTATTAATAATAATAAACTATAAACTATACAGTAATGCACTGTTTATAAGTCTTTCGAGGGTCTGATGTAAAAGGATGTATACATGAAAAGACATATAATCGAAATTTAAAAAATAAAACTTTGATGATTACAAGTTTAATGGTTACTGATGCAAAATTTATGTGAAAATAAAGTTTTTTAAGATAATAACAAGTATATTACCTTTTAATAGAATTTAAGTTTGAAGATAATAATTAATTTGAAAAAAAAAATTAATTATTAATGCATGACTATGAGTATTAATTATGTATCTCACATCTTAAGTACTGTATTGCATATACTATATAAACACATCATGAGTATTAATAAAATAAGTATTGTACGATTTATGTCTACAAAGGTAGTTGTTTAACATTTGACTGATGTGCTGGCTGGTTGTCTGTGAGTAAGTACTGCACTGTGAATTGAATTTAATCCATTAAATGTTTTTTTGCTTGTGTTTTGACAAATAAACTAAGTTCGAAGCTTTCCAATGCAGTCCATAGTGATTTAAAGAAAGATGTATTAACTTCTTCACATTCTGTATCATCACTGCTTAAATTAACATTAGGCAATTTTTATTCAATTAGTTTATCGATTGTGAATAATTCCAAAGTCATGGTACCAGTATCACAGCTCGGATACTCATCAAAATTGATATTTAGAACGGATTTAAGACCTCATTTTTAACAGAATAATGACCAGTCAAAATGATATACATTTGAATATTGAAGAATTTTTACAATAAAATGAATAGGAATGAATCGGGACTTCAGTAATAGGACATATAAATGTAAAAGACATATAAACGATACTTTACTGGTGTTGGACAAAGTAATGGAAACATTTTGTGAAATACCTTAAAAAATACTTAATGTGTTGTTCTTAAATTTTAGAAATAAGGAAAACATGTCTGTCCTCCTATTTTTCAGCACAGATTTTGTCACGAAGGTCTTTAGAGGTGAACAATAAATAAAATAAAATAAAAAGTATTTGTAACCTGTATCTGCAAAAGCATCGATTCATCTGCAAATTTTAGATACAGTTATAAATGTTATATTTTATACGTGTGTAGACATTTGTGAGAATAGCTTGAATAAAGAAATTATTAACTTTATTAAAAAATACAAAATTTTTTTGCAAATTTTTACTTTACAACTCTTAGGAAAACACAACAACATATGCTTAAATCATTATACTATAGTTTAAAAAATGTAATTTAATATTTAAAGAGATATGGATTAGATGTAGTAAATAATGTATTACTGTAGCAAAAAAAACTCTGACGGTTAAATGAGCTGTTTTTCAGTTGTTTTCTAAAAAGGTCTTTACGATAAGGGGTCTATTCACAAATGAAAATTTTTAACAGAAAAAAATTATGTTACAGAATGAAACTTAATAAGTACTCTACATACCTATAAAAAAATAAAAAATGAATTGTTAAAAAGAAAAAATTAATGCTTTTTTCTGATACAAGTTTTCATTTGTGAATCATCTTTTTTTTTTTTTTTTTTTCATAAAGACCTTTTTAGAAAACAACTGAAATACAGCTTATTTAATCACCGATATCTCTATAAATTTTCCTGATATTCGAATGGATTTTTTTTTTTTTTTTTTTTTTTGTAAAGTGCTCTATACAATTGAGTATTAAACTATGTTATTTTTTTTTCTACAGTTCGTGCATGCGCAGTAATAAATTCTTTACTATAACTGTCCACATCTCTTTGAATATTAAATGTATTTATTTAAAACTATAGTATAATGATTTGGGCATAAGTTGTCATGTTTGGAGAAAAGCCTTTATAGTTATAAAGTAAAAACTTGCAAAAATTTTTTGCAATTTTTAATCAAATATTAATAAATCTTTAAATATTTGAGCTATCCTCACAAAACCCTACATACGTATAAAATATAACATTTATAACCACATCTAAAATTTGTAGATAAAACCATACTTTTCCAGGTACAGGGTAATCACAAATACTTTTTATTTTATAGGATTTGTTGTTCATCCCCTAAGGGCCTTCGTGACAAAATCTGTGCTGAAAAACATGTTTCCCTCATTCCCAAAATTCAAGAACAATAAAAACATTATTTTACAAGATATTCAACAAAACGTTAAAAAAAAAAGAAAAAAGTGTTTCCATTATTTTGTTTAACACCTATACATATACATACAGTCAAAGTTAAAATGAGTCAAGATTTACATCAGGGTTGGCCAAACTTTTCTTCAGGACGGACACAACTTCATCTTGATAAACTACTTCATTCATACATCTTGGGCGGCTGTATGGTTCAAAATACACATGCAAATTAGAACACTAAATAAATCAACATACAAAAGTATTAATTTGAAAACTAAACAAAATACTTCATAAAAGTTATAACTATAATAATAGATATTACTTTAGAAACAAGCTAGAATGTTACGGATACGCCCCAAACCACCGACCAACCCGAAGGTTTGTGGCCAGCCGAAGCCCGAAGGGTGGCGGGAGAGAAGTACCTATCACCACCAGCAAAGCCACAGCCAAAGGAACCGACCCAGAAAAACCAAACGGCATTTATTTAAAACTTGGAAGAAAATTACATTTGAAGAAAAAATATGAACTATAACAATATAAAAGCAACTTATACAATTCGTTGCTAAATAAAAATAACAACAATATAAGAAAGAAAAATAACTAAAATTAAGAACAGAAGATGACAACTTAAACAATATGTTGCCAAATGAACATTTACACTTGTAAAAATACAGGACAATTGCCTGTAAAACAAAAATAGATTTAAGTAAGTGAAAATTCATAAAGTTCAGTCAAGCTAGAATGTTGTGGCCACCACATGACTTTCTTCTATATTTTCCTATGCAAATTCACACAGTAAAAAAAAATTTATTAAAATCATTAGCAGACCCGGCCATGCTTTGCAGTGGCTAAAATTATTATTTACGAATAAAGTCGAAAATGTTGTAGCCGATATAAAAACCCACAGGATTGAGATTTGAACCTTAGGTCAAAATAATTCGGAAGTGATTGATAAAAATTTTCATAGAGTTGATATTAAGCATAAATAAACATAAAATTTTTAATTTTATGTTTTATTCATTTTTAACACGCTTTTATTAGCTTCACCTGTATGTATGTATGCATGTTTGTTTGTAACTTCTCTGGGAGCAAACAAAAAATTTATATTGTAAAAAAAAAAATACTTTCTCTACGTGAACGATGTGGCGTAGAGGTAAGGCGCCGCGCTACGAAGGTAAAGGTCCAGCGTTCGATCCCCGTCAGGGGAGATTTTTTTTAAATGTTTTTTGTTAATTCTAAGTTATTTTAATTAAAGATTTAAATGTATGTAAATATTACGGTGTGTCACTCACACGATTTTCTCTTACCCTGAATTTTAATACTAAGATAGATATTTTGTGCTTTTTAGTTCACATTTCTATAAAAGCGTGTTCTTTAATTTTTTAAAACTATAATATTATTTCCACACATGAGCATGCAACATATAATTGCCCGTGGGAAAAACATGGAATTTCCTAGTCTAAGCTGCAAATGGACATCGTTTGGCCTTGACACTTATTCATGGTCATAAGCTATTTTGGATTAAAATGCTAAAATGACTAATATGTAATTTAATTTTTATTAAAATTCTATTAAAATAAAAGTAAAAAAGAAGCAGACAATTTTAAAATCAATTTTTATGGAAAAGTGACATAAAATGCTATTATGGATTATTATAAAATGATCTCGTCATTTTAAATATTTTAAAAATGGATACAGCTGTAGTTATAATAAGGAAAACAATATGGCTAAGCCAGAAAAATAAGTAAATTGGATAAATATTTTAAGACTTTAATATAGGATATCTTATAAAATATTGGGCATAGTAAATAAAGGTATCATTTTAAATACAAAAAGATTTTGGAAAAGATTAATATATTTTAATAGTAAATTCAAGTTAATCAAGATAAGAAAATAGCAAGATTTTAAGATCATTTTTAGCAAGAAATAAGAGTCAAAATTTAAAGTTAAATACATGTACAAATCACAAATTTAATAAGGAACAGTAAATTGATAAGTTATTAAAGAAAAGTGAAAGAAGATTAAAAGAAATAATTATTTAAAGTTTTGAACATTGATCATATAGATTAGCTTTACAAAACAAATAAATAGACTTAAAATCTTCCCATTTTAAATAAGTTTTAAAATACTGAAACGGTTACTTTTTGTTTAGAAAATTATATGTATACATCCCAAATTTCTTAAAGAAAAAGGAAATAATGGCAAATATTAGATAATATAAGAGAAAGGTACAAAATAAATAAAGTTTCGATCATCATTCATTTTAATATAATGCTTAAAAATGCAATTGTAAAAATGCAATTTAAATCAATCAAATTTATTTTTGTTTCTTCTTCAGAAAACACATTTTCTTGAATCTGCCTTTTTCTCACACCCGCAGATGCGAATGGTGCATAATTTAGGGTAATTAGAACCACTGTTATTTAACTTACATGCATGCATACTTCAATTTCATAACATTACATTAATATATATCTTGAATTGTAACCATAAAGTACAAATAAAATAAATTTAAATTGTTAAAAGATTTTTTTATTCTTGAATGCTTTTGATGTGGATCATCTTTATATATACAGTCAAACTCCGATATAACGCCCCCCGAAGTACCGCCAAACCCGTTTAACCGCCACATGTATGGGTGAACAAATCTTCGGAATAGGAACTATAATGTAAAGTATCCGTTATTACGCCAACTCGATGTAGCGCCAACCTACATTTTCCAAAAAAAAAAAATTTAAATTCTCATTTTTTTAAAAAGTCAAACGCTTTGATTATTGACGTTCTTTTGACGCATTGTAAATCATTGTATCATGGACTGATAAAACAGAGAAGAAATATAATCCTCAGTCAAATATTAAAAGACTGAAATAAGCTAAACAGGAAAAATTAGAAGATGCCCTTTACATGTGGATATTGCAGATGAGGGCGAAAATGTTACTATAACTGGAGACGTTATCAAGGAATATGCAAAAACTTTTGGTAAACGAATGAATATCACAGACATTGAACATAGCAATGGTTGTCTTAGTAGATTTAAGAAATAAAAAACGATGGGGACTCTCTCAGTACATACGATGTGGTGAAACAACTAATATCAATGAAGATCTTGTGGTAAGAGGTCGGGAAAAACTAAACGCTGTTATTTCAGAATATGAACCTACTCATGTCTATAATATGGATGAAAGATGCTTATTGTAACCGTTTGCAACCCGACAAAACAATATCCAATGGATATGTTAAAGGGTGTAAGAAAATTAAAGATCGTGTATCATTTGTGTTTTGCACGAATGTTGATGTATCTAACAAACGACAATTAACTGTTATTAGAAAATTCGCTAAACCAAGATGCTTTAAAAATTTTCAATCATTCTTTATATGTGGATTATGTGAATAACAATAAAGCATGGATGACTGCAATTTTATTTAAAGACTCGTTACTGAATTTTAATGCTGAAATGAGGAAGAAAAAGCGTCAGGTATTATTGCTATTAGATGCCTCCTGTCATAAAGCAACTCCAGTAAGCAATATCCGAATAGAAGTTTTACCTCCTGATTGTACTAGGGTTTTACAACCTTTAGATTTCGGAATCATAAATTCTTTCAAAGCGTATTACTGGAAATATCATATCAGACATATTATTGACCATTTCAGTAAAAAATGATCTTTCTGCTTTGTTCCTAAAAAATGCGATTCCGATGATGAAAAGAGCATGAGATGAAGTTTCTATGGAGACTATACTTAACTGCTGAAGCCATACTGGCTTAAAAAATAGTGAAAAATCTATGGATGAACTAAAATTGCATAAGTTAAATATTTACAGAATGACATAAAAAAAAATTATCTTGCATGCAGCATCCTCTCATAGCAGATGAATATATTAATGTAGACAAAAATGTTCCAGCATTTGAAGAAATGAGTCATGAGGAAAGTTGCTGGACTAAGAACAAATAATTAAATCTGATGAAGCAAAAGACAGCATTAGCAAACTGAGGATATATTTAGAAAAAAATTCAGTCGATAAAAAGATGATTAATAATCTTTTAACTTTGGAAAAGATGTTAAAAACATTTCCTTATCCCCCCCCCTCCCCCGAAAAAAAAAAAAAAAAAAGTTAGTATTTTAAAATATTTTTTCTTGCAAATATATATTAACTACGTAGATCTAAAATACTAGTTATCACAAATTCAGTGCCATTATCCTCAATTTTTATGATGCTTATAATATAATGAGTTAAATGAATGTTTAATTTTATTTAATTTATACAGTTAGGATTATAATTCGATATAGCGCCAAATCCTTTATAGCGCCATATTATTATGCGTACTGTTGGCCTGGTAATATATTTAATCTTATCACTTTGTGCAATTTGCATATACAGTTGATATATATAAAATGTATAAACTTATTTAATTTATATGGATTGAAAGTATAAAAGGTATCAAGTCTAAAGTTTAAGATAAACATGTTATTAAAAGAAAATATTCAGTTAATTTAAGTGAAGTAACTTTATTTATTTATTTTCTTTATTAAAAATAAAATGTTTTTGTTACTTACGGCATTTTAGCTGACAGCTTTATCTGTTCTTTAATTACTAGGAAAATATGTTGTTTTTCTTTAGCTGTGATATCATGTTACACCAGCTTACCGGTAAATGCAAATGACTGTTTACTTTATCACTCACTAGGCGGCATCAAATTTCGCGGATGAAATCATCACGCTAATTCGACGCCACGGTGATTACGTCACTCTAACCACAATCCTCTCTTAATAGTATAAAAGGTGTTGAGGAACGTGGCTAGGGGCGGTTCCGGCTTTTGTTTTACTTTTGCTGTTATGTACTTCATTTTCCGTTTGTTTGTTTTGTGTTAAAGTTCAGCTGTCATGTTATAGTAATAAGATATTGGAATCTCCGGCAGTTGTTTATAATAAGTAAAAGATTCCATCGTATTAGAAGATGTATTTATAAAATAACAGTTTTATTCTATCTTTATTTTTATATGATAAAAGCTCCATTGTCTAGTGATGAAGATTAACTGCTTATAATATGAATATAGTTTCAAGGCTGTGTACTGGCCATTGTTACAGTCAGAAGTTAATTAAATTAAATATGTTTATTTATCTATTTCCTTGTTTAATTTAAAAGTTTATATATATATATTTTTTTTTTTGTTTTTGTTTTATATCAATAAATTTATATTTCGTTTTTAAAATCTTCTCTGTTTTATTTACAAGTTTAGTTACAACTCATATTTTATTTTAAAAGAGAAAGCATTTAAACCAAAACGGTTCCCTGCATATAACTCTGCTAATCTGTCAATATATATTTAAGTTTATTTTTTATTTACTTTTGTGCTTTCAATAAAAGATTGGATGCTCAGTTAAAACCCGCATCCAATATCAACATCTTTAAAGGTTATGGGCTATAGTAATTATATAAAGTAAATAAATCATTCCTAAACTTGTTTTTCTTTTCCTTTATCAGTTATTTGAACATCTGTTTTGATCTGTAAAAGAGGGGGGAAAGAATCTTTGATTAACTTGTTTATCAGTTCTGAAGCCGGAGAAAGTAGGTCACTGTGTTAGGTGATAACTGTTCCTCTTTTCTCTCTACTCCCGGTGTATGAAAGGAGGTCATTGAACTCTGTCTGCTTTATTAAATGAGGGTTTTCTTTCTGTTAGATATTTAATGTTATGACATCCCTTTTAGTGTGTATTAGATAATTTTAGACGGGGGGGCTGTCAGTTTAATTAGTTTTTTTTTATTAATAAGTAGTTTATGTTCTATTTATAGATATATATTTAATAGAACTTTAAGTTTTTTTTTAGAAATTGTCAGGAATAGGAATTTTTTTTCCAATTTGACATTTCTATTGATTTTTTTTTCCCCTTATTGAATTAAATTAGAAAAATAATAAAAACTTCTGACTATGGCCAGTAATTATACTATTGAAAAATTAGCTGAATCAAATTATGAGAGCTGGAGAAATGATATGAAATATGTGTTGATGGAAAAGCAAGTATGGGAAATTGTTGATGGTTCTGACCCTAAACCTATTCAACCTCCAGACAAGCCTGATGATCCTCTCTATTTAAGCAGTTTGAAGAAATGGAAGCTAAAAGCTAATACTGCTTTATCCTTAATATATTTAAACATTTCTGAGCAGTTCCGTAAAATTATAGAAAATATTGATGATGTGAATGAAGCCTGGAACAAATTGAAATCTTTCTATCAGCCCGACTCCAGAGCCTACCACATAACTGTATTTAGTGAGTTATGTGCTACAAAAATTAAAGATAAGGAATCCATTAAAATTTTCGCTGCTAGATTATCTCGAACTTTTCAAAAATTGAAAGCTCTGGACAAGAATTTTGATGAAAAATACCTGTGCTTCCAGCTTATAAGATTTTTACCTGAAAAATATAATTCCATCGTGCAGATTATTTTGAGAAGTGAAGATGTAAATTTTAACTACAAGTCAATACTAGAGGCACTTAGTGCTGAAGAAAGCCGCATTCTTTTGAAAGAGGCAGACTCTGGTGTTGATAGCATTACACTTTCTGCAGTACAAGCATCTAGTTCCAGTGTTTCTAAAGTTTGTTTTAAGTGTAACAAGCCTGGACACTATGCCAATAAATGCTGGAGGAAGCCAGGAAAACAGGAGTCCACCACACGTACCTGCCCAGTCTACTCATACCCTTCCGAGTCCAGTTCCGACACTGACACCACTCCATTCAAGCCCAGATTCCGAAGATCCAGGAGACAGACACAGTCCAGACGGAGACCATCCCGTGACTCTTCTAGACAGCGACGTCCATCTCCCTATCCTGGTAGAGGCAGACGACAGCGACAGAGTCCCCAACGACGACGACCTGAGTCATCCTCATCGTTTCAACCAAACTGTAAGTCTTTTACAAACTATTTTATTTCCTGTAATTACTTAAACGAGTCTGACTTACAAGGAGAGGTCACGACATGGAAAATTCAGATCGGGACGAAATTGCGCAGGGTTGTAGTATACTATGAGGGTAACAACATATTAAAGCAGTAGGACCCACTATCCACAAAATTTCGAGAAAAAAGCATTTAAAGTTTCAGTAATCTTTAAATACAAGTTATTTCATCAGCGAGCAAACGCCCCAGTGGTGTGCTCTTAAAGCGCGAGTCTGCTAGCCAGACGGCTTGGGTTCGAGGCTACCTGGAGACAACTTTTTTTTTTTTTTTTTTCTTTCTTCTTTAACTTTTTATGTAATCTAAAATTTTTATTTATTTTTACTTTATTTTACAATTCAATTCAAAATTTGAAAATTTTAATAAATGATTTAATTTTCTTGAGTATAAAATAACCTTTTCTATTTTTAATATTTAGAACTTAAAAATACAATAAATTTCTATAGCTTAAAAAATAAAGTTTAGTTTTACAAAACCCTAAATAAAAAACGTAAAGAAAACAGACAAATATTTAAATAATTAAAAAATAAGAAAGCAGGTGTTATTTAAATCTTGGTTTGAGCTTCCTGATTTTGTTTGAATGTGTATAAATTACGTAAACGTTTCTAGCTTGTTAATAATAAAGGGCAGGTGGAATTTTATTTTGTGCAAGGAAGGATAAAAAAAAAAAAAAAAAGTCTTTATCGAAAAAGAAACTATGTTCATTAACATTTAAAATCTACATTTAAAGATAACATTTCATTACCTGTAATACTAATTTAATAGCATCGTAATCCTATACTATAATTTTTCAAGAAACTGTATTGGTTGGGGAAGTAATTATTTAATTTGGATAGTAATTATATATGAAATTAAAATGATCATTTCTCTGTATTATTATTATTTTTTTAAATTTAAAAAACAAAATGTACTATTGTTTCAAGCATACCTAAAATAAAATAAAATGTATTTCGATAAATAATCAAAAACAGTTTCTTTAGTTTTACCTTATTTTACAGTCAAAATAAAACTAAAATTAATTTTTTAAGTTATATAAAATTATTGTATTTTTAAGTTATAAATATTAAAAATAGAAAAGGTTATTTTATACTCAAGAAAATTAAATAATTTATTAAAATTTTCAAATTTTGAATTGAATTGTAAAATAAAGTAAAAATAAATAAAAAGTTTAGATTACATAAAAAGTTAAAGAAGAAAGAAAAAAAAAAAAGAAGTTGTTTCCAGGTAGCCTCGAACCCAAGTCGTCTGGCTAGCAGACTCGCGCTTTAGGATCACACCACTGGGGCGCTTGCTCGTTTACGAAATAACTTGTATGTAAAGATTACTGAAACTTTAAATGCTTTTTTCTCGAAATTTTGTGGATAGTGGGTCCTACTGCTTTAATATGTTGTTACCCTCATAGTATACTACAATCCTGCGCAATTTCGTCCCGATCTGAATTTTCCATGTCGTGACCTCTCCTTGTTAGTGGAAGAATTCATTTTCGATACGGCGGCAAGTCATCATTTTTGTAAAGACAAGAACTTTTTTTATGAACTTAATCCTGTGTCTGATACTAATATGAATGTAGCTGTAGATGGTGTTAACTTTCCAATTGAGGGAATAGGATCTATCAAACTTAGGTTTGGATTGAGGTGTATAAATTTAATTAATGTAATGTATTCATCTAAGTTAAGGCGTAACTTGATATCGGGTCCTAAATTTGACCTTGCTGGGGCAGAATTTGTTGGTGGAGATGGCTGTGTAAAAATTTATGAATATGGTAAATTATTGTTTAAAGCTGTTTTAAAAAATGGTATTTATGTTGTCACTCCTAAAGTTTTAAATGGTCCACAAAAGAAAGTTTCTTTCTCTGCGTCGACTAGTGTAGATAAAAATGTGGAACTCTGGCATAGGAGGTTTGCCCACATTAGTCCTTCAACTTTGGTAAAAACTTGTGATAAAGTGAGGGGTTTCAAATATAAATCAGATTTTAATTGTAAAGATTTTAAATGTGAAAATTGTATATTGAATAAATACAGGCGTGTATCCTTTAGTTCCATTCAACAAATAAGGTCCAGAAAACCATTAGAGTTACTGTATGCAGACTTGTGGGGGCCTTATAGTGTAAAAGGTAGAAATGGTGAAAGGTATTATTTAACTATTATTGACGACTTCAGTAGGAAAGTAGCTTTGTACCCTTTAAAAGAGAAATCTGAAGTGTTTGAAAAGGTGAAGCACCACATTCTACGAGCTGAAAATTTTCTTGGTCTAAAGGTAAAGGCTTTCCGTTCTGACAATGGAAGCGAATTTCTAAATAGTTTACTTGAAAAGTTCTTTACTGAAAAGGGTATTGCTCATGAGGTGACGAATACCTATACTCCAGAACAGAACGGAGTCTGTGAAAGGTATAATCAAACCGTCACTGGTGCTGCTCGAACAATGTTAAGTGAGTCTGGTTTACCTGTTAGTTTTTGGCCCGATGCCATGTTGCATTTCACTTATACATGGAATCGTGTGTGCCATGGCAAACTAGATAAGACTCCTTTCGAATTGTTTGGTGGGACTAAACCGTCTGTTAAACACTTAAAACCTTTTGGCATAACTGCATATGTAGGAATCCCGAGGCAACTTCGTAAAAAGCTTGAACCACGTGCTAGTAAAGGTTTTCTCATAGGCTATGCTTTCAGAACAAAAGGTTATCGCATTTGGTTTCCGAATGAGAATAAAGTCGTTGAAACAATAAATGTGTCTTTCGATGAGGAAAATTTTTATAAAGGTGCGCCTGATGGAGCAGTGCTGGGCCCTGATTTACAATCTAAATCTGTTGTCCCTATAGGCCATTATGACTCTCTTAGTGAGGACGAGGAGGATGATGATAGTAATAGTGATAGTTCTCAGTCCCCTGTTGATCGAGTGAGGCCATCTACTAGTAGGGATGTGACATCTTCATCGGATGATGAAAGCGATGGTGATACAGGTTTAAAAGTTGTAAATTGGATTAGAAAGCCAGTGTTAAGGCGTGATGGGTCACGCACTGATATCTATTATTTTGAAGAAGGAAAAACTTTAAGGTTGAGATCACTTGGAGATGTAAAACAGTATTGTGCAAAACATAAAATTTTATTTAATCCTGATATTTTTAATTTTACTGGTAGTAATACTTACAGAGGAATAGTAACAGGTGCTCGAGGTACTACTTCAAGTAATAGTGATGATGAAATAGATGCTAGTTTTAATGTTTCTAGTTGACTAGATCATGTTGTAATTCCTCGAACTTTTAACCAAGCAGTAAAATCTGATCAACGTACTGAATGGCAAAAGGCTATGGAAACTGAAATGAAAGTCATGTATGATCGTAGTGTTTGGCACCTTGAAAGTTTACCCCCAAATACAACACCAATAGGTTGTAGGTGGGTATACACTGTGAAAAGAAATGACAAGGGAAAAATTGTACGTTTTAAGGCCAGGTTAGTCGCACAGGGATTTAAACAAGTAAAAGGTGAAAGCTTTGATGAAACTTTCAGCCCTGTAGTAGACTTTGGCGTTATTCGTTTCTTCTTTTCTTTTCTAGTATCTTTACAAGGTTGGTCACATACACAATGTGATGTTACAGGTGCATACTTATATGCCCCACTTGATGAAGACATCTACATGACTCAGCCACCAGGTTTTGTAATACCAGGATCTGAAAATAAATATTGTAAGTTAGACCGTGCTCTTTATGGCTTACACCAGAGCGGTCGGCAATGGTATTACGAAATGAATAATGTTTTAGTTGAAATTGGTTTTACTAAATTTGCTTGGTGTAATTGTACATATGTTTTTGATAATAATATTGTATTAGTTTTATATGTTGACGATTTTGTTGTTTTTGGCAAGAACCAAAGTTTAATAGATAAAGTTTTATCTCTCCTAAGAAAACGTTTTGATATTAAAGTTCTGGGGTGTACCAGAAAACTTCTAGGAGTAGAATTTGAGGAAGAAAAGGGAAATCTGTTAATTCACCAAAATACCTATATTAGTGAAGTGTATGAAAGATTTCAGAAATTTAAAATCCCTATTTGTTCTTTGCCAATTAGTAAAGGTACTGTGTATAGTAAACAATCTTGTCCAAAAACAGAATCTGAAATTAAGGATATGTCAGTTTATCCATATCGGAGTGTTCTTGGATGTCTTTCATTCCTAGCAAATAGAACACGTCCAGATATTGCGTATGCAGTAAATATTCTAAGCCAGTTCCAAAGCAACCCAGGTTTAGCTCATTGGGATGGATTGTTGAAATTACTTGGTTATGTTGTGCATACAAAAGAACTGAAATTAAATCTATCTTGTAATAAACCACATCTTATTGCATTTTCTGATGCAGATTTTGCATCAAATCAAGACGATAGGACATCACTTGGTGGCCAGTTAATTTTTCTTGGCAATTCCCCCATTAGTTGGAGAACCTTTAAAGAAAAATGTGTAAGTCTCTCAACAATGGAGGCGGAATTTATTGCTATGACTGAGGCCACTAGAATACTTTTATGGTTTGATGAAATTCTAAGTGAATGTTACATAGCAATTTTAAATTAATTTCTGGTAATAAGTTAAAACCTGTTTTATATGTGGATAATATTGCTACAATAGATTTTACAAAATCTCCTATTGAGAATTATAGATCAAAGCATATTGATGTGAAATTATTTTTTGTAAGGGACTTAGTATTTCAAAATAAATTTAAACTTAGTTTTATTAGAAGTAAGGATAATGTTGCAGATCCTTTTACCAAGCCACTCACTAAACAGCAACTGCAACAATTTATTTGTCAAATATTTTTAAAATGAATTATGTAAAATTATATTAGTAAAACTCCTTTTTGAAATGTCTTGAACATTGTTTTAGACATATTTGTTGTTGGGCACATTGTTTTATATGCTTATGTATATACATATTATGAAAATTGCATCTTATTATATTTTTTATTAGTATTGCACATTGTTTTATATTGTAATGCACCTTGTTTTATATAAGTATATTTGTAATATGAATTCATGTGATATTTAATTATTCTTTTATTGTATCTTTATACTTAAGCAAATTAATTCCCGTCAGAGGGTGGTTAATGCCACTCGCAGGGTCACTCACAGTTGGTTAGAGCAGCTCCAAGAAGCGACTCGCAGGAGTGCAAATGTAATTGCCAGATAACCTCCATGGGATAGTACCCACCGTGTGGTTATTGCCATCTTATGGCCTTTTTGCGGGCATGTTAAGTATTATATTTTTGTAAGTCCCTGTTTTATTATGTTGATAATGGAAATGCCACTATGTCCCGCTTATAGTATAAAGTTTTTTTTCTCTCTTTAAAAATGTGAACTTAAAGTAATCTTTAAACTCATGTTTGTCACTTGTCTGTGATGTCTAATACTTCTGAATTACTGTATTGTATTGTAGTTATACTCTTTATAATAGAAATTGACATAATTTGCATTGTATTTATATATTCTTTTCTGTATTGCAGGTACATATGTAGTTTATGTGTACATGGAGTGAGAATGGGGGCCCCCGTACAACAGTTGAAGAATAAATGTGTAGTATGATAGTGAGGAATGTGTTATTTGATTTTTAGGTTAATTTTCTGTTGTTGCGTCTGTACCTGTAATTTAAAGACTGTGAAGAACCTTTGTCAAGAAATATATGATAAATTATCCACTAGTTTATTGTTTTCTGTTAACCTTATTATTGAAATCATTGTATGTATCTTCTTTTCTTGTAATAGACTAATGGAGTTTGTTAATTTTACAGTTGACTAATTAATTTGGAATGTGTATTGGTAAGGATAAAAGTAGATTAGATTAGTGATGGAATTAGGTTGATGAATTTTAAAGGAGACTTGCTGTGTCATTTATAGATATTGTTTTTTTTATCCATGTGGATACTGCTAGTGGAGTTAACTAGTTTTTTTTTTCTTTCCTCTCTTTTCCACCCAAAGTGATAAGAGGGGGGGCCATGTTGGCCTGGTAATATATTTAATCTTATCACTTTGTGCAATTTGCATATACAGTTGATATATATAAAATGTATAAACTTATTTAATTTATATGGATTGAAAGTATAAAAGGTATCAAGTCTAAAGTTTAAGTTAAACATGTTATTAAAAGAAAATATTCAGTTAATTTAAGTGAAGTAACTTTATTTATTTATTTTCTTTATTAAAAATAAAATATGTTTTTGTTACTTACGGCATTTTAGCTGACAGCTTTATCTGTTCTTTAATTACTAGGAAAATATGTTGTTTTTCTTTAGCTGTGATATCATGTTACACCAGCTTACCGGTAAATGCAAATGACTGTTTACTTTATCACTCACTAGGCGGCATCAAATTTCGCGGATGAAATCATCACGCTAATTCGACGCCACGGTGATTACGTCACTCTAACCACAATCCTCTCTTAATAGTATAAAAGGTGTTGAGGAACGTGGCTAGGGGCGGTTCCGGCTTTTGTTTTACTTTTGCTGTTATGTACTTCATTTTCCGTTTGTTTGTTTTGTGTTAAAGTTCAGCTGTCATGTTATAGTAATAAGATATTGGAATCTCCGGCAGTTGTTTATAATAAGTAAAAGATTTCATCGTATTAGAAGATGTATTTATAAAATAACAGTTTTATTCTATCTTTATTTTTATATGATAAAAGCTCCATTGTCTAGTGATGAAGATTAACTGCTTATAATATGAATATAGTTTCAAGGCTGTGTACTGGCCATTGTTACAGTCAGAAGTTAATTAAATTAAATATGTTTATTTATCTATTTCCTTGTTTAATTTAAAAGTTTATATATATATATTTTGTTTTTGTTTTATATCAATAAATTTATATTTCGTTTTTAAAACCTTCTCTGTTGTATTTACAAGTTTAGTTACAACTCATATTTTATTTTAAAAGAGAAAGCATTTAAACCAAAACGGTTCCCTGCATATAACTCTGCTAATCTGTCAATATATATTTAAGTTTATTTTTTATTTACTTTTGTGCTTTCAATAAAAGATTGGATGCTCAGTTAAAACCCGCATCCAATATCAACACGTACCGATGATGGCGCTAAATCGGGGTTTGACTGTATTCTCTGAATAATTCTTCGATCTGATGTCTTCTTTAAGAAGGCAGCGTGTGTAACCAATGTTTATACTCGCTACATGTTCTGCTCTTTGGCCAAGATTTCTACAGCTTCACAATATGCCTTGAAACATGAAGGCCATTGTTGGCCACTGAGCCTACCTTCAATGATGTAGAGCCGATAAACATTGACATTAGGTGGTGCTGCCTCAAAGAAGACAAGATTTCTTTAAGTACTTAGTCCAGAGACAAAGAGTAGTAATAAAGATGATACAGATTGAAAGTACTCAAAAATAAAAAACTTTTAAGTTATTTTTGTTTAAAATTTTAAAAAGTATATTTTGTCACTGTTTATTTCAAAGTTTCCCAACGTATTTGAAGTCATACTATTTTTCAACCCAGGGTGTGGGCCTTTTAGTCTTCTTCACTGTTGAGGGCTCATTTTCATCCACTTCATTTAGAGGACATTTTGGTTTACTGCTGCTCTTGTAACCTTTCAAGAACGCTTCCATTTTACTCCGATGTAACAAGAATCTAAAAGCAACAAGAAACACACTTAAATAGAATGAAGTTGTAAAAAACCTATATAAAAGTAGTTGATACAGATATAGTCTGCTCACTTCCCCATCCTAGACCTGTCATTATAGTTGCAACAAATATTTGGTTATGATTCAGTATTCTGCCTATTCAGCAGATGACACCAAATATTCGGTTCGGACAAATATCTTCATATATTCGATGACCAAATAGTGGACTTGAATTTAAAATTAAGTTGAAATATTGAAATAAGCAAAATCTCTACAATTTTCTTTTCATTTCTGTTTCTTTAAAAAAAAAAAAAAAAAGCTGTGTAAACTCTTTTTATACGTGTATTAACTCAGTGGTGGATCCAAACGGGGGGCTAGGGGGCTGAAGCCCCCCCCCCCCCAAAAAAAAAGCACTGACATTCACAATTGGCTATTACAATTGTAAATTTTTCATTGATCTGGAATAACATTTAAAAAAATCTTAGCCCCCCCCCTCCAAAATTTAAGTTCTGGATCCGCCACTGTATTAACTTTATCTTAGCTGAAAATTTTTAGATGTCTATTTAATCAGTACAAAAACCCTTAACGGGTTAAAAGTTGTGACGCAGCTACTTTATCACTATAAGAATTTGAAATATGGGTCTTAAAAATAATGATATCAAATTTTAAGTGACGCTTTTCTATTAATTTAGAAAATTTGGAGTGGAAGGATGATTTTTATACCAACTATGTGAAAAATACCAGAGCCGGGAATCGAACCCGGGCCTTCAGCTTGACGCGCGGATGCTCTACCACTGAGCTACCCTGGGTGATAACCAGCTAGGCATTTCTCACATAATATTCATTGGCAAGGCCACCGAGTCTGCAAACGCAGCTATATCAAGTGACATAATTATTCGTGGCACAACTCCAATAGACCACGAAATTTTAATTTAGAAAGTCTTTATTTATCAACCTTTATTAATTTAGAAAATTTGGAGTGGAAGGATGATTTTTATACCAACTATGTGAAAAATACCAGAGTCGGGAATCGAACCCGTGCCTTCCGCTTGACGCGCAGATGCTCTACCACTAAGCTACCCTGCGTGATAACCAGCTAGGCATTTCTCACATAATATTCATTGGCAATATTCTTTTCTATTAGTTAAAATATACATAGATTTTCTTATTTGATCATTTGCTTTTTTCTTTTATTTATATTTACAGTGCAAACATAATATTTTTAACTTCAAGATAAGACAGATATATAAAATATACTCACTGATGCTTTTTCATTTGCATTTTAATTTCAAAATAACAGTTTTAAGAGGAATGATATAAAAATTCCAGTCACGCCTTGATGTCATTTTAAAAGATTTGTTTTTAGATTCCATTAAAATTACCTTTGTTTTGTTTAATAAAGTATATTTACACATTGAAACAGTGCTTTTAATTTTGAAATATACTGTCAAATAATCACACTTTCACTGAGTTTGCATTATAAATTAAAATTATTTATTTCAATAAATCGATTTGTCTTTTGCGTCACGCTATCCAAAACTGTGAGTAAAATATATGCAAATGTTACTTTGTATCATAGTACCCAACTAAGTGAGAATTTGTGCAAAGAAATAGTGTGAATTTCATTTCATAAAATATGGGTTATTTTCATGTTTTGCTATTCTAAATAATTTTTTTCTTCTCTCGAGCATCTCAAAGATGCTAATATTTCAATTTTCTTATTTACACCATTGATCACATTTTAATTTTCCTGAGGAAAGTGACGTCAGAAACACAGAAAATAAGGTCATAAGAGAAACTTTTCCCTCCGGTGGCCAATAGAGTACCTTCATAAACCCGACGTTTTTCTTAATAACTTCGTTATTAAAATGATAGAAATTTCTAAGCAGCTGAAATGCCTTCCTTGAAGCAGTCGGAATACACTGATACCTCTCATGATGCAGAGCACTTTGCCATCCGCGAGAAGATGCTGTCACAGACAAAAAAAATTGACGCCAGCGACAGTTACTTTTTTTTAATATATAGAGAAAATTTGTTAAAATTGCAGATTTTCTTTTCTGCAATTTTTTCTCAATTGAGGTTGTTTTTTCCCGTTGTGCATTTTCTTCTTCTTTTACAGTTTTCAACCCTTTCAACATGGCTTGAGCAATTCTTATCTCTTGAAGATCTTTATTTTTTATTCCTTTTTTTAATCTATCATTGGCTTCTTTCAGCAATTTATCACTACCTTTTCCTTTAGCATTTTCCACTTTTTGTGCTTCAACTAATTTGGTTTCAAGTTCATCAATGTTTTCAGGCTCGTACTGGCCCAACGGGCAACGAGGCAAATGCCCGGTGCGCCCTTCGCCGAGGGAACTTTTTTTTTTTTTAATGTAAAAATTGATTTTTTTTTTTTCTTAGAACACTGTAAAATTATGATGGTTTTTGTTTAAAATTGAAGGAAATATTTCGGTAGAATTTATTCTCAAAAGCAATCCTGAAACTTCTTTATCTGAATGCCTACATGTACGTATTTATAAAGGAAGAATGCGAGTTCTCTATTCTATTTAAAATAGCTTGAATATGTTCATGTGCGCCCCACTACACTAGGCACACAGAAGACTAAATAAAAGGCGTTTTGTAAGTTCCACTAAAGAGGGCACCGTGCATTCTCCACTAAAGAGCGAACTTGTATGTTTCAACAAATTAAGCACCTTGCATGTTCAGTGGAACACATATGTGAGCACCATTAATCAAATTATAGTTTTAAAACACGTAGCGTTATTATAAAAATCAACTAAAATCTATTACTAAATACAAATACGAAACATGACACCTTTTATATTCAGTGAGTACATATATTTTAAACACTACAACTATGTAAAACAAATTTTAGCGCATATCGCCCAATAAAATATATCGTAACTTTAGTGATAACACTATATGCGCCCCGCTAGGCATAAAAGGCAATTTTTAAGAATTTTATATGTAGCCTCCTTATAAAAATTAACTAAAAAACTATTTTTGAAAAAAATACAAAACAGAGCGCCTTCTACATTTACGGGATGGTACATGTATTTATTTCATCACTAAAATTATTTATATAAATGAAATAAAATAAATAAATAAAAACTGTGCCCCTATCAGTGACGTAGAAATAACACCATATGCGACCGATCTGGCATAAAAAGAGCCCTCTTTTTAATGTTTTTATAAACAACAAAAATTGCATAGAAACAAATATTAAATACTCATGAAATACTAAACAACACGTCTTTTAGCCTTAGTGAGGTGCACATATTCTTAAATTTTCTCAAAACATGGATAAAAAAAGAAACATGTTCTGGCAATATCAATAATAACAAATAATACAGGAAACAGGGTATCTTGCATGTTCCACAAAACAGGGCGACTTGCATGTTTAGCGAAACACATACGTGTGCCTCTCTAATCAAAATGTATGTAAAAATAAATAAAAATATAGCGTCTTTATAAAAATAAGCTGAAAACTAATACTAAATACAATTTTAAAAAAAGCGCCGGTAAATAATATAGTAAAGTCGAAATGACACCATATGCGACCCTCTAGATAAAAAAGTGTCCTGTTTTTAAGGCACCCTGTCCTGTTTTAAACGGGATGCCTTTTAGCCTTAGTGAGGTGCACTTGGCCTACATATATATTTTAAACACTTCAAATATGCAAAAGAAATTTTGAGTGCCCAATTAAATATACCGTAATTTTAGCGATAACACTATATGCGCCCCGCTAGGCATAAAAGGCGCCCTGTTTTCAACAGTTTTATATGTAAGCCTCTTAAAAAAATGAACTGAAAAACTATTTTTTAAATGAATACAAAAAAATTTAGTGCTTAATATAAAATATATCGTAACGTTAGTAATAACATTACATGCGCCCCGCTAGGCATAAAAGGCACCCTGTTTTCAACAATTTTATATGTAGCCTCCTTATAAAAATAAACTAAAAAACTACTTTTGAAAAAATAAATAAATAAATACAAAACAGGGTGCCTTTTACATCTACCGGATGGTACATGTACTTATTTCTCAACTAAAATTATTTATATAAATGAAATAAAATCAATAAATAAAAACTGCGCCCCTATCGATAATGTAGAAATAACACCATATGCACCCGATAAGGCATAAAAAGGAGCCCTCTTTTTAATGTTTTTATAAACGACAAAAATTGCTTACAAACTAACATTAAATGCTCATGAAATACTAACCAGCACGCCTTTTAGCCTTAGTAAGGTGCACATATTCTTAAATTTTCTCTAAAAATGGATGAAAAAACATGTATCCCTATCCCCCTCAAACCCTATCAAGAAATTAATTAATATAGAATGCTTAACCCTTTAACGTTCACTACTTAATTTATTTAAAAAATTACTAAACTAATTTTAGAAATGGCTTTTAGACACGTAGCTGATCATAAATATTTAAAAAATAAAAAAATCGCATTGTTCCTTTTTGAGAAATTTTTGGTTTGAAACATCTATAAGTTAACCTTATTAAATTCAAATAATATTAAATTTAATAAATAAAACACTTTGTAAGTAAGCATTATCGACTACAAAAACTCGTAAAAGTTGTTTCGGGTGAAAATAATTGTCCAGCTTTTCATTAAATGAAAAAAAGACATTAGTGCATCATCAAACCAGCAATTCGCACTCGCGCACACAAAGAAACTTCAAGTCACTTATGCAATTAGCTTCTAGTGAAGCATTATTTGTTAAATTTTGGAATAGTGCTGATATCTACAGACAGAAAAGAAACAAAAGTTTAAAACCTGATTAAAACAAAGGGGAAAAGTTAAAAAAAAACTGCTGCATAAAAATTCTTAAATTATGCCACATGTTTGGTTTCGCTGCGAAACCAATGATCGTTAAAGGGTTAACAGGGTATCTTGCATGTTCCACTAAACAGGACGATTTGCATGTTTAGTGAAACACATACAGTACATCTGTAATAAAGATGCATGTAAAAATTTTAAAAATATAGCGTCTTTATAAAAATAAACTGAAAAAATACAATATAAAAAAAAGTGCCTTTTATATCATTTTTACTTTCTTCTATATGTAATATAGAGAAAGTATTGGATTCGTAAAAATTTTCGACCTCGGGTTTTTGATGGATTTACACGTTTTGAGAGCTGTAGAACACGATTTGACCCTTTTTAGAAAATGTCTGTCTGTCTGTCTGTCTGTCAGTCTGTGTGTGTGTGTGTGACAAAATTTTGTGGCAACTGTATCTCAGGACCTACTGCACAGAATTTCATACAAATTGGTATGTAGTTGCACCTTGACATAAATTAGTGCCTATCAACTTTTGGTAAAAATTCTCTTACAGGTTGCGTTGCCATCCCGCTTTTTCTAAATTTTTAACATGGTGATATAGGACAAAATTTTGTATAAATGTGCATAAAGAGAATTATTTTTTAGTAATCATTATGAAATTTACAAGAATTATTTATAATAGAGGTAGTCAACTGGGGAAAAAATTTTGTATGCGTAGGAGCCTCGTGAACCCCCCTGGGGGGGAAGTCCCCCCTCGAGGGGAGTAAATTTTCAAGATGGGTATCTTTCGAAAGGTCTCGTCAATACCTTTAAAACGAATGGTTGAACTATAAATCTGTGATAATTTAAAACGAAGTTATCGATTTTTTTTACTTTTAACAAAAAGTAACTTAGAAAAAAAATCGTATTTTTTTTTTTTTTTTTTTTTTACGAAATTTAACCAGACTTGGTATTTAGTTGGCCCCTGACATAAACTGGGGCTGATTAGATTTGGGGATCAATCACTCAACAGGTGGTGCTGTGATCGTATTTTTTCTAAATTTTTAACATGGCAGTATGGGACAAAATTTCGTATAAATGTACATAATGGGAGTAATTCTTAACTTGTGATTGTGAAATTAATATGAATTATTGATAATAGTAGTAGTTAATTAGGAAAAAAATCTCGGTCATCGCTCCCCCCCCCAGGGGAAAGTACCCCCCGGGAGGGGGGGGGGTAAATTTTCAAGATGGGTATCTTTCGAAAGGTCTCGTCAATATCTCTAAAACGAATGGTTGAACTATAAATATGTGATAATTTAAAACAAAGTTATCGATTTTTTTTAACGAAAGAAAACTTTGAAAAAAATCTTTTTTTTTTTTTTTTTTTTTTTTTTTTTAATATTGTTACTGCGTGAATTTGTATAGGAAAATATAGAAGAAAGTCTTGTGGTGGCCACAGCATACTAGTTTTTTCTGTGAATGTAAATTCCATCTTTGAACGAACTGTACCTCGCCTTATCCTTCAAAGTAAACAAAATAAAAAAGTCTTTCCTTTGTAGAAATTATTCTTAGTTACTTCTCGATGTACAGCTGGGGCTGACACAAAGCATATCTAACCTACAGATTAGTATACGCTTTGGGACTTTGGGCTGAGAGGATGACAATGAACGTTATCAGTAATTTTCGATGTGGGCACAGTTGATGCTTTTTCAACAATAGGGGGATTAATGTGAGCGCAGTTGATGTGTTCCCCTTTTTGTCACCTAAATGATCATAGTTATAGTACATTTACATACGAAGTCTTTTTCAACAACTATTATGGTGATAGATATTATTTGTTCACACACGTTTACGCATTTCAAAGAAATCCGGAACAGAAATGCTAATAATCTTTTTTCTACTACTGGGAAAACACGTGCTTCAGATTTTTATTAACGAATAGCTGAAGATGGGGGAGGGACATTCACTGTGAAACCTGCAAATCTTTAATTCTATATAATGTAACGTGAAAAAGTGAAGGTGGAATTATCTGAATGGTATCAGCCAAGCCATGTGAAATACAAGAATTTTCATTTTGGGAAAAATAATCTAAGGTATGATTATTCATTATTATTTTTACTTTCTTCTATATTCAATAGAAGAAAGTATTGGATTCGTAAAAACTTTCGACCTCGGGTTTTTGATGGATTTACACGTTTTGAGAGCTGTAGAACATGATTTGGCCATTTTTAGAAAATGTCTGTCTGTCTATCTGTCAGCCTGTCTGTGTGTGTGTGTGTGTGTGGCAAAATTTTGTGGCAACTGTATCTCACAAACTACTGCACAGAATTTCATACAAATTGGTATGTAGTTGCACCTTAACATAAATTAGTGTCTATCAACTTTTGGTAAAAAATGTCTGACAGGTTGCGTTGCCATCCCGCTTTTTCTAAATTTTTAACATGGTGATATAGGACAAAATTTTGTATAAATGTGCATAAGGAAAATTGTTTTTCAGTAATCATTATGAAATTTACAAGAATTATTTATAATAGAGATAGTCAACTGAGAAAATTTTTTTGTATATGTAGGAGCCTCGTCAACCCCCCCTCGAGGGGAGTAAATTTTCAAGATGGGTATCTTTCGAAAGGTTTCATCAATACCTTTAAAACGAATGGTTGAGCTATAAATCTGTGATAATTTAAAACAAAGTTATCGATTTTTTTACTTTTCACAAAAAAAAAAAAAACTTAGAAAAAAATCGTAATTAAAAAAAAAAAAAAAAAAAAAAAAAAAAAATTAACCAAACTTGGTATTTAGTTGGCCCCTGACATAAACTGGTGCTTATTAGATTTGAGGATTAATCGCACAACAGGAGGCGCTGTGATCGTATTTTTTCTAAATTTTTAACATGGCAGTATAGGACAAAATTTCGTATAAATGTACATAATGAGAGTTATTCTTAACCTGTGATTGTAAAATTAATATGAATTATTGATAATAGTAGTAGTTAATTAGGAAAAAAAATTTGTGCATGTGGTGGCATCGCTTCCCCCCTGGGTGGGGTAAATTTTCAAGATGGGTATCTTTTGAAAGGTCTCGTCAATACCTTAAAAACGACTGGTTGAACTATAAATATGTGATAATTTTAAACAAAGTTATCGATTTTTTTTTTTTTTTTACTTTTAATGAAAAAAAACTTGGATTTTTTTTTTTTTTTTTTTAAATATTGTTACTGAGTGAATTTGTATAGGAAAATATAGAAGAAAGTCTTGTGGTGGCCACAACATACTAGTTATAATTTATTATTATTTGTTGAAGTGCAGGAATGTGGAGAGATAGAGATTATATCTTTAAATTCTTCCAAAATTGTGATAATTTTTTTATTTCACACTTGTAGTCCTGTAGATTGGAATTATATGCTTCCTACATTAACTTTTTATGAAGCGTTAATAAAAACTTGACATATGCTTTGAAGTAAAATAAAATAATATATTGTTGCGTACTAGGGGGTTCGTGAGTTGTCTGAGAATGAAAGGCCAAACGTACAAAAATTCAGTAATTTATTCACAGAAAGTTCTAGAAAAATACAGGTCTATAAACCAAGTATCAGCTTCAATTCAAACAGTAAACACAGCTTAAACAACAGCTGTCAACAGCAAATCCACAGTACAAACTGTATAGCAATAACACTTGAAGCAAGTCTCTCTCAAAGAGGCTTAAGAGCAATGCAAGCACTAGCGAAGCTGGCTGAGATCTGAACTGAACTGACTGCCTTGGCGAGGAAGCGCTCCTTATATGCTGTTCCATGGAACCCAGATTTTTCGAGAAAACTCTAGAAAGTGGTCAACCAATCAACTTACAGCTTCCATATTTGGTATATCCCATATAAGGATATTCTCGCCAAGGTCGCCAAAAAAATCGCCAAGGTGGGAAAAAGTCGCCAAATTTGGCGCCAAATCCATTACCTGCATTACTGGGGCTTTTTAATGCGTTTTTAAGGGAAAATAAGGCTATTTCAACGCTAAAACGACTAGAAATGCACAAAATTAGCACTTTATCAACTTACTAAGCCTCTTTGAAAGAATTTATACAAAAATAAACACAATTATTTACAATTTCGTAACACTGCCCCCCTCCCAAGGACTGCACGTCCCGGGCAGGTCAACCCTTGGTCAACAAATTTACACAATCTAAAACACAAAAACTACGTTGCATATAACGATAAAATAGAAATACAAATCAAGTGAGAAATATTTACAAAATTCACAAATATGTTCAAATATTTATATACAAATATTTACAAAATTCACAAATATGTACAAATATTTATATACAAATATTTACATTATGCATGCGCAAATTTTACCAGTATTTACATTTTTAATTTTTAATATTACCGTTACTTGTGGTACTTGGCTAGCCTATTATAGTGCACCACCTTTGGTTTTGATGAAGGTGTTTTAGTGATCCGCACCACTACATCATTCAGCCTTTTTAAGACTGTGTATGGTCCGTCCCAGTTGCACTGTAACTTGGGAGAGAGTCCTTTGCGTCGAACCGGATTCCACAACCAGACCTTCGCTCCTTCCTGGAACTCATGTTGTGTAGCCTTTAGATCGTACCTTGTCTTCATTTTCTCCGTTGCCATATTAATCCGCTCCCGAGCAAAGTTGTGTACGTCCTCAAATCGTGCCTGGAGATCTTGGATGTACTCCTCGGGCGATGAAGGTGCATTGGGTGGACAACCAAACAGGAGATCACAAGGGAGACGAAGTTCACGTCTCACGTCCAAACAGCATCTGGGCTGGAGTATAGCCGGTGGTTTCATGGACAGCACTTCGATAAGCCAGCAGGAACAATGGCAACTTCAAGTCCCAATCTTGCTGGTTCCTTGATACTAGAAGAGAGAGGTTATTCAGGATGGTACGATTGAACCTCTCAACCATGCCGTCCGACTGGGGATGTAGGGTTGTTGTGTATGCCGAGTAGTTGACACAGTCCTTTGAAAACATCAGACGTAAAGTTCCTACCTTGGTCGGTATGAAGTTGTAGAGGCGTGCCGTACCTTGACACCCATTGCTGCACTAGGACTTCTGCGACTGTGCATGCCTCTTGATTGGGAATGGGATATGCCTCAGGCCACTTGGTGAAATAGTCCATCACGACGAGGATGTATTTATTTCCACTGGAGGTCCGTGGCAAAGGACCCAAGATGTCGAGTGCAATCCGTTCAAATGGTGCTCCCACATTATACCGTTGCAGTCTTCCTCGACTTCGTTTCTGCGGGCCTTTACGTGCCGCACAAGCATCACAGGATTTACACCATTTCTCCACATCCTCCTTTGCCTTGCACCAGTAGAAGCGTTCCCGAACTTTCTGCAGAGTCTTCATTACCCCAAAATGGCCTCCGGTAGAGCTACTATGCAGTTGTTCTAAAACAGCTGGAATTTTTGATCTTGGTAATAAAATCTGCCATCTGAAGCTTTTCCCATCATCAGATTCCCACTTTCTGTATAATACGCCGTTTCTGATACGAAGAGAGTCCCAAAGTGCCCAATAACTTTTCGTAATGGGACTAAATCTGGAAATGTCCTGCCAGGTAGGTCTGTTGCTGGTCGTCTCCTTCAGCTGTAATATTGGATTTATGTCAGGATCTTCCAACTGGGCTTGTCTAAGTTCTTCGTCACTCCATGGATCGGGATCTTGTTCTGATGGTGTTGAGACAGTGACTTGGCGAGCAACTGGCTGTACTCTTTGGGGTCTATCATCGGCTTTACAGCTGTATTTATGATCTTCAGATAGAGGCTTCCGCAAGAAGGCATCTGGATTTTCCCGAAGAGCTCCTTCTGGGTAGCCATACTTCAGAGACATTCTTGGTTGCTTCTCTAGGTGTTCTTACTGGGCAGCTTCGTTTGATATGCCCGTCTTTTCCACAGCCCCAGCATTTAGTTGTTGGAGTCTTCCCTTCTTTCCTACTCTCAAGAATGCTTAGTCTTCTATTAATTTCTGTAATCATTTCCTGAATCTCTTTAAGATCATCTTGAGAGCCGTTCACTTTGTCTGCTGTGCTGTTCTGACGATGTTTATAGGAGGCTTGTTGGGCTGTCACGAGCTTTAAGGCATACACCAAGGCTGACTCCACACCCTTCACGTCGGAGAGTCTGAGGGCTTTTTGAATATCTGGATCTCCGACAGCATCAATGAAATATTCTAGAGCCAGATCATTACGTGCTTCAGGATGACAGTCTGAGAAAGCCAAATGTGAAAGCCTCTGGATGTTTGATGCCAGTTCTTGTAAGCTTTCCCCTGGTCTCTGACGACGGGACCTTAGCTGGAGTGACTATATTCTTTGGACCATTTCGCTCCAAAACGTAGCTCTAGTGCTCTGGTTATAGCTTCGAAGTCATATCGCTGTTCCTTCGAAAGGGTCTCCAGAATATCTGTGGCGTCGCCCCGCAACGACCCTACCAGATGAGCCGTCTTTGCAACAGAGTCCCAGCTGTTAGCTTCAGCTACGATGGAAAACTGCGTCTTATATACATGCCAGGAGGAACTGTCATCGTAGGTAGATAGCTTAATAAATTCCTGATTCTGGATTCTTCTCTCTTTCTTTTCAGTTTCCTGGGGCATGGATTCTAACTTTTCGTCCACTTTTCTCTCCAGATCTTCTTCTATTCTCTTCAGTTTACCTTCTATCTCTGAAAACCTTCCTTTCAGTTCCTGATCAAAATTTTCTTTAACTTTCTCCTCGAAACTCTGTTCTATCCTCGTAACACTCTCTTCAACCTTCATAACATTTTCTTCTATCTTCATAGCTTTCTCTTCAAAACTTTCTTCTATTTTCAAAACTTTCTCCTCAAAATTTTCTTCTATCTTTATAACTTTCTCTTCAAAATTTTCCTCTATCTTTATAACTTTCTCTTCTATTCCATCCATTATATTTTCCATCACTGTTAATTTACCCTCGATTGATTCTTTCACCGTTGAAAGCTCTCTCTTCATCTCATCTTGGTTAGATTTAATTTCTTCGGCCAACCTGGCTTCCATCTTTTCCTGAACTGCTTTCATTTCCTTCATTTCTTCAGTCAAGCCGTCTTTCAATTCTTTTTGTCCTTCTTTCATCTCTAGACTCAGGCTATCTTTCATCTCTCTTTGCGATGCTTCCATACTTTCTTTCATCTCTCTTTGTCCTTCCTTCATTTCTCTTTGCCCTTCTTTCATTTCATTCATCTGGGTAGCTAAGCTTTCTAGAAGTTTCTTCATCTGTTCCTCCATAGCTCTAGTTATAACCATTCACAGACAATCCCACTCCTGACACCAGAAATGTTGCGTACTTGGGGGTTCGTGAGTTGTCTGAGAATGAAAAGCCAAACGTACAAAAATTCAGTAATTTATTCACAGAAAGTTCCAGAAAAATACAGGTCTATAAACCAAGTATCAGCTTCAATTCAAACAGTAAACACAGCTTAAACAACAGCTGTCAATAGCAAATCCACAGTACAAACTGTATAGCAATAACACTTGAAGCAAGTCTCTCTCAAAGAGGCTTAAGAGCAATGCAAGCACTAGAGAAGCTGGCTGAGATCTGAACTGAACTGACTGCCTTGGCGAGGAAGCGCTCCTTATATGCTGTTCCATGGAACCCAGATTTTTCGAGAAAACTCTAGAAAGTGGTCAACCAATCAACTTACAGCTTCCATATTTGGTATATCCCATATAAGGATTTTCTCGCCAAGGTCGCCAAAAAATCACCAAGGTAGGAAAAAGTCACCAAATTTGGCGCCAAATCCATTACCTGCATTACTGGGGCTTTTTAATGCGTTTTTAAGGGAAAATAAGGCTATTTCAACGCTAAAACAACTAGAAATGCACAAAATTAGCATTTTATCAATTTACTAAACCTCTTTGAAAGAATTTATACAAAAATAAACACAATTATTTACAATTTCGTAACAATATATATTTCGCTTATACTCTACAGCTTATATGATATGTTAATTGTCTGTACATTTTTTAACATTTTTTTCTTTTTAATTTGGGCAACTGATCTGATACAATCTGCTGTTCTAGATTGTGGCTTACTTGAACTTGCGTTACTGGCATATAGGGCGCTTAGTTTGTGCAGTGTTTGTTTACTTTTTATTTATTTTTTTTTTCTCTCTCATTTTTTAAAATTATAATATGGTCATTTCTATATCTCATATCATTATCAAGTTTATCTTTCATACAAATGCCGTTATAGAATTCTTTGATGCATTTAACTTATTAATTTATTTTCTTTTAAGTTAGATTCACAACACTCCTGCATACTTCTGAATCATAATTTCTTTATTATAATGAAATAAATAATATAAAACACATTCTAATATTTTTATGACATTCTGTTGTTTACAATAATCTGCGAGCAATATTTGTTGCTTGTGAAATAGCTTACGTGAAAAATGCTTAATTTTTTTTCTTAATTTTTCTGTGATTTCATTCTCCCTTTCCTTGCGGCCTACCAGTGGTTTTGCGCTCAAAGCTGGTAGGTGTGAGGTGCCAGGTTCGATCCCAGGTTGCGCTTGTCGGTCTAGTCTTTCGAATTTTCCTTGGTTTTCTCCAAAAAATTGCTTAAATACGTATTTCACCCTTAGAAAGACCCCAATGGAAGACACTCTCCCTCAGGCCTAGGATCCTATTGCAGTCAATCGGCTTTAATTCCAACAACCCTTTCTTTGCTCATTGTCCATTTTTTGAATATGTTTTAAACCACAATTTTTACAGATACAGTCATCGGAACAAAGTTATTTATGGTTTTTACTCTAAAAAATTATGACGCAATTTAAAAATTATGGGTTTTGTTATATAAAAATTTATCACTGTAAACTTAACTGTGAGAGCTAGAGTAATGTGTTTAATTTCATGCTCGAGCGCATATTTTAACATATTCAAATTCAAGCGGACATGACATTTTTCTTTAATGGGATGTCAGCTAGAGGGGTCGTGTACAGTGTTCTCTTCTCACAAAGGAAAGTTTGTTATTTATGTATCAGAAATTTTATATAGTGATTTTTTAATACAATATATTCCATTGGTGAAGCGTTAAAAAGAAAAGAAAGGTGGAAAAGGAATGTATTAAAAGCCTTTGAGAACTCTGGTCGTGTATGAAGAAACTTTTTTGGAATCACCTTGGTATTGGTGCAAGATTGATTGCACTTGGAGCCCAGTTCCCCGTGGAATGCCTTCCATTAGGTCTTTTCAAGGAGTCTTAGCTCCTATTCCCATATTTACACAAGTTTCGGAGAAAATTATGGAAAATTTCGTATGATTAGGTCAAGCGTTTAGACCTGAGATCGAAACCGACACTACTTATACCAATTTAGAGAGCAGAACTTCTCGGCCACTACATATAATAACCTTGAATAATGTTTAGTAGTAAACTGGCGCCCTTTTTATCTAGATTGTTGGCGCCCTTTTTATTCAAATTGCCAGCGCCCTCTTTGTCATGCCAGTACAACCCTGAATGTTTTTTAAATTTTTCTCTATTGATTTCTTATTATTATTTTCTTCTTCTAGTTTTTTTCTTTTCTTCTTCATCTTTTTTCAATCAGCAGTTCTTTCTTCTTTTTTTCCTCTTCAAGATACAGCTTATACTTGGAAAAAGCTCCCCTAGCTAAAACTAAAAGTTCTTTGGTTACAGGTACCAGCTCAGGTTTATAATCATAAAACTTTAATGCAGCTAATACGTGCAGTTTTGAATTCAAAGTTCTTTCAAGCATTTTTGTGCGATCTTCCGATATTATTCTTCTGGAATCTGAAAACCCTCTTTCAATGTCAGCACTGTCATGCGATACTGCCAAGCAGATTTTGACGACTTCCTGGATAACTGGGTATTTCCAGAAACTTTTTAGGCTAAACCAGTTCTCCTCACATTTCTCTTATTAATGCTACTAGATCAGATGCTTCTAATTTTGGCACAGTATCATATGTTTGGCAAAAAAAAATTTACCTTAAAAGGGAAAAAAATTATCAATCAATTTTAAACTTTAGGGGGGGGGGGGGGAAGAAGGATTTTAAAGGAATTTAACTGAAAAAAGTGGAAAAAGTTACCAAGTGACTTTTAATGACCAAATGAAAAAAAGTGACTTTTTAGTGAAAAAAGTGACCGCTGAGACCCCTGAATTTGAATAGTGGGTAATGGAAGTTGTGTGGTTGTTTCACACCAGATTTTTCAAAATAGGAAATATCATTTTTTTCTTATTAAACTGGCTCAAGTTAGTTAAAAAAATTAACATATTTCTGCTTTTCTTTCAATTAATAAACAACTGATAATGCCTGCTAAATAACTGCTAATAAACTAAGGAATTTTTTTTTTTTAAACATTTCAGTAATTATTTTTCACTATGATGTTTTTTTTTTCCTTTTATAACCTACCTTTTTTGTAAAAAAATAAAATCTTTAATTCACAATCAAACAATATAAAAATATGTCAGATTATGTTCAAATTCATGTATTCATTGTTCAATTATATGCATTTTAAACTGCAATGCACAAGAAATATGGAAATAAGATACAGCTAAGTCTTATTTTAAAATTAAAATTGAAAAATCGTCTGGATTTTAGAGATTTTTGGATTTAGGATGTCTGGATTTTTGAGGTTCAATTATACAATATAATATGCTTACTTGATAAAAGACATTATTTTGAAAGTTCATATTTATGACTAGTAAAATAGTAAAAAAAATTTCTTCATGAAAATTTCTAAGATCGTTAAAAATTTGATTACTTGATTTCTTTTTTAAATGTGTGTGTGTGTGTAATTCTACAAGTTTCAAATTTTTAAGATTATAATCATTAGTGATGGTTTTAAAACTTACGCAGTTTTTTTTAAGACAGATTACAAAATGATTACAATATAAGGTTATAAATTTATATCAGAAGCCATTCAGATAATAAATTACTTCACTTACAAATTAATGACAGCATAAGTCATAGTAAGTAAATAATAATCAATTCATTTGCTAATTAGAGATGTTCTGGTTCAAAATTGTCTTTATTTAAAGATTGTTTTATTTATGTTGTTGCTGGCATGTGACTCATCTGCATCTCCACTGTAGTTTAACTTTTTATGTCTCTTCTGAGATGTCAAGAAAAAGTTAGTGTGATTTTGGGTTCATACCAGGGTTCCAACTCAATTTCAAAAATAAAATTCTCTGACTTTTCCAGGTTTTCCAAGTTTATTTTTAGAAAATTCAAGTCATGAAATTTGGTTTGCAACATAAATGGTAAGCTTACAGCGTAAAACATAAAACAGCTTGCAACATAAAAGATCACATAGTCATGTGACTCGCAACATAAACAATGTTCAAAAAGCATTTTCCAGGTTTATATCATCATTTTTCCAGCTTTTTAGACAATATTTGTGATTTTTCCCTGACTTTTTTCAATAATTTCAAATTCCCTGACATTTCCAGATTCTCCCTGACCCATAGGAACCCTGCCATACTGTTTTAAGTAGAAGTAAAATAAGCATTTTAATTTTTTTTAATCAAACATTTTTGGCATATTTATTTTAAACAATGAGGACCCTCTTCAGATAAAAAATTTAATCAATTCTATTTAGTTTTTACTTTTATTATGTAAGAATTTTATTTCTTCTTACAACCTGACTTTAAATTTGTATGATTTTAATATTTTTATCATTAAGACTTTGTGTAAAGATGAGTAAACCTAGCACATCAAAACATTTTTCTATATATTGCTATAACCCATTCAAGAAAGCTGACCATGATTATTATAAAAAAAAAGTTTGCGATTTGTAATAATGAAAAAAATTATGTATCTTATATATATTATAAATGTGAATGTCCGTTTATTTGAGTCAGTTTCACGCTAAAACTGCTCGAAGGATTTCGATAAAATTTGTTATGGAGATAGCTTATACCCTAACTTAAAAAGTTGGCTACCTTTTATTCCGAAAAAAAATTTGTTTTTGTGATTTTTATGCATAAAATAGCAATTTTGTAAGCTAATAATAGCAAAAAATTAGCCATTTAAATTTATCCATAATTTAATTGTTGCCAAAAAAAAAAAAAAAAAAAAAAGAATTTATTTATTTTTTTCAACAGAAAAATAAATACATTTATCTAAACGTGAACGATAAAAAATTATAAAAAAAAATTATGCATCTCACAAAAATTGACGTCATTTTTAATTAAAATTTTCTTTTACACATTGATAAAGTGCTAATACGCAAGCAAAGTGATGACGTCACTGGCCGTTCGTGGATGAAAGAAAAATATTTCCTATGTTAAACGTCCATTGGATTTTTTGTAAAATTTATTAAAAATCGAGGAAAATTATTTCCCGATTTTAATCCCCATATTTAGGCAGGGCCGGCTCTAGGCGGTAGGCAAGGTAGGCAACTGCCTACGGCGGCAAAATTTAGGGGCGGCAAATCCAATTGAACTACAATATATATATATATATATATATATATATATATATTATTACCTAGAACCTATTATTATCTAGAAAATAAAGGAATAACAAAAAAAAAAAGTAAATAAATGACAACAAGAAATTATAGGCTTCTGTACCCGTTCCTATGTTTTGAAATGCCCGGCAACCAACGATAGACAATCTTTTAAATTCTGCATAGTCTTTTTATTAATCTATACGCAGGCGGACGGCTTACCTCCTTTATTCGATTATTATTTTCCGTTTAACAATCGAATTCCAAATCGAAGATTTAGTGCAAAGTACTATAACAGAATTTATAAAAATGGAGAACATGTGTCAAGAGATTGGTTGGTATATTCAGTATCAAAAGATTCTGTGTTTTGTTTGTGTTGTAAACTTTTTGGTAATTCAAGAGTGAGTTTGTTTTTAACCCTTTGCGGCGCAAGACAATTCGAATCACTTAAATTACACTGCCACTTGAATTCATGAACTAAATTACACTAAAAGAAATTTTAAATTTTAAAGTTAAAAAAACCGGCTTTTTCTGGCATGTTATAAACGTAAATTTTTACTAAAAATTTTCCGGGATGAATTTTTGCAGCTGGATCTTAAATTTTGCGTCCTCGCAGCGATGAGGCATTAAGAAAGCATGAAGAATCGAAAACGCATGCAAATAATTTGAAATCATGGATAGAGTTGAAACGAAGGTTAGAAACTTGTCAGGCAGTAGATTTAGCTGCACAAAGATTAATTAATTCTGAAATTAAATATTGACATGAAGTAATTTTGCGCATAATGCCAGTTATTAAATTACTCGGTGAAAGTTTTCTAGCCTTTCGGGGTACAAGTGACAAACTTTATGAACATAATAACGGAAATTTTTTGAAATTAATTCAGTTGCTAGCTGGATTCGACCCAATAATGGAGGAACATGTTCGTAGAATCCTCAATAATGAAGTAAATATAGCAACATATCTAGGAAAACACATTCAGAATGAAATTATTGGATTATTCGGTTATTCTTGATTGTACTCCCGATGCAAGTAAGGATGAACAAATGACATTTGTAGTAAGATATATTTCCATTGATCAATCAGGAACGGAATTTAAATGCAACATAAATGAACGTTTCCTAGGTTTTCTTCCTATTGAAAGATCTACTGGTAAGGAATTATCGCGTTTTAATAGAAGAATTGTACAAACTTGGATTAAAATTAGAAAATATTAAGTTTACGACAATGGTTCAAGTATGAGAGGCGACAAATTGGAAGTACAATGAAAAATTAAAACTTTAAATCCCAGAGCATATTATATGCCTTGCAGCAGTCATTCATTAAACTTAGTGGTTAATGATATGGCAAAATCATCCTTGGAGGCAGCGAATTTTTTAATATAGTCCAAAAGCTATGCACATTTTTGGCATCGTCAACTTTTCAGTGGGTCTTATTAAGGAAACACCTTAAAACTTTTACATTGAAATCATTGGGCGACACTCGTTGGGAAAGTCGTATAGATTCCCTAAAACTTTTGCGTTTCGAAATAGAAAATATTCACGATGCTTTATTAAGTAACTATGAAAATGCAGAAATAGATAATATGATTCGAGATGAGACCAGTGATTTATTAAAGGACAATATCCGTCTCTTTGGGTTCGAGGCTAAATCAGACCCAACATGTGATTTTTGATTCTCTTTTTACCTGTGAATTTCCCTATAGAATACAAATATTTTCCTGTAGAATATAAAAATTTCCCCATATAATACATATGTAAATATTGTAAGGGTTTTATGACGTGACACGGATAAAGTCCATTACAATAAAGCAATTTAATTTTTTATGTTCGATCGTCATATGGTACAAAATTTTGAATCATGTT
Organism: Salticus scenicus; assembly: GCA_963930645.1. NCBI lineage: Eukaryota > Metazoa > Arthropoda > Arachnida > Araneae > Salticidae > Salticus > Salticus scenicus. The sequence continues at coordinate 832,319 of CAWVNO010000769.1, forward strand.
AATCGGATAAGTAAGCTACTTCAATCAAAAGATTTTGATCTATCCCAAGTCACTGATTTATTAAATAGCTCGTTAGCATTTTTTAAAGAATTAAGATCAGAAGAATCCTTTCACAATATTACCTCAGAAGCTGAAAAATTAGCTGACGAAATAGACATAGAAATTTTTCTTTTAATTGAATACACCACGTCATCGTGTTCGATCTAAAAAACGAAATTCTTCTTATGAAAGTGTAGACGAACCAGTACAAGATGCAAAAGAGAAATATAAAATAGAATTTTTTTTCTCTACTATAGATCAGGCGATCAGTGCAATGGAGCTGAGATTCAATTCATTGAATAGTCATAACTCTTTTGAATTTTTATACGATATCCACAAACTTAAAGGCATGCGTAAAAGTGAATTGTTGGCACATTGCAAACATCTGGAAAACATCTTATCAGATGGCAATTCCTCTGATCTTAATGCTTTAGAATTAGTTGATGAAATACATATTATTTCTTCACTTTTGAAAAAGAAAGAAGTCTCAATTGACGTCTTTAAATTTATTACCTCCTTCAACTTTGGGCCAAATTTAAGCATTGCTTTAAGAATATTGCTAACTTTACCTATAACTGTTGCTACTGGAGAAAGGTATTTTTCTAAACTAAAAATGATAAAAAATTATTTGAGAACTATGTCTACTCAATACCGCCTTAATGGGTTAGCAATGTTAGCCACTGAACATGAATTGCGTAACAAATTAGACATGCAGGAAGTTATTCGCGATTTTGCAGAAAAAAAAGTTCGAAAGAGATCATTTTAATTAAGCTTTGAATTTTGTACAGGGTGGTCCGAAAAACATGATAGAAAGTATTTTAAGTTTCTGATTTCAAATGTATTGATGCAAATATAATTCTTCCATATTATAATAGCAAATATAGTGACATTTCAGTTGAATGCTTAATTAACGGAAATAAAGACTAAGCAATATAGAATCACAAACCTTTTAAGATCGATTATGTATCGTAAGAAAATTTTATGAGAATAACCGATGTCCCCGTTCGACGGGCATGTCGTTCAGAGTTCAAAAAGAAAAGGACGCTTAGTGAAGAGACAATCGCGCAGTAAGTTATAGCACTCTAAAGTCGCAGTGATTTGTAAGCCATCAGATGGCTGATGTAATGGTCATAATCTCCCACTGATTTTCATTGTTTAGAGGTTGATGGACAGATATAAATCTACAGGGAGTGTTTAGAATGCAAAAAGAAAGGCGTCGGGACGAAAATCAGCAGTGGTTACTGACGACATCAGGGAGCCTGCACGCGCATACTTTGAGGATCAGCCAACCACTTCCACTCGACAGGCGGCCCAACAATTAAGCATATCCAAAACATCGTTACAAAGGCTAATGAAAGCAGTAGGATTGTGTCCATACAAGATCCAAATGTGACAGCCGCTAAAGGGGGGGGGGGATACTGTGCAGTGGAAAGATTTCGCAAACCACATAATCGAGGAACTTAAAAATGGTTCCATGAGTGAATACAAGATCTGGTTCAGTGATGAGACCAATTTTCAGTTGAATGGTTTCGTGAACAAACAAAACTGTCGCTACTGAGGTACGGTAAATCCACATCTCAGCGCCATCTCTTCACTGCATCCACAAAGGGTCATAGTGTGGTGTGTTATATCGTCGAAGCAGATAATTGGTCCGATATTTATTGATGGTGTGGTCACAGGAGTGAAGTATCGAGAGTTGCTAGAGCGTCACTTTGGCCCTGATGCGGACCATCTCAACAGGACACGCCGGTACTGGTTCAAGCCAGATGGGGCTCGTCCCCAAAGACTTCTGACGTCTTCACGTGGCTTGAAACGACATTTGGTGAGCGTTTGATTGCATTGGATGCAGAGAAATTCACGGGGCACGGGATAGAGTGGACCCCATACAGTCCGGACCCAAATCCGTGCGACTTATTCTTATGGGGTTACATCAAGGTTAGAATCTATAGGAATAGAATTGAATCACTGAGAACCTAAAATTGGCTATCAGAAGTGAGATTGATGCACTTGATTACGACACACTCCAGCTCATTATGACAGAGTATCGAAACCGGCTTTATTTACCGGACGGTAGACATTTTAAGCATCGCATATTAAATGTCATTCATATCTTTATTCAATAAAATATGTTCCATGTTCTTGCATGTTGTCTTTTTTCCACAATGATCGTTTACTTTCTATCATGTTTTTCGGACCACCCTGTATATTGTACTAACATTTTTTGTTGTTATTTTAAAACAAATCAAAATAATCAATAAATGCTTAAATCATTTTCTGTACTAGTTTTATTAAAAAAAATTTATGTTTATAATTTAAAAAGTTTTTTTTACAAATATTGTATGAGTATTATTGACTTAATCCAAATCGATTAGACTGTATTTTTATTATTATCAATATTTTTAAACATAAATAACCATCTACTTTCCTTTAATTTTAAAGTTTTTGAAGTTTTGACGGGGTGAGGGGGGCGGCAGTTTTGAGGTTTGCCTACGGCGGCAAAAACGTTAAGGCCGGCCCTGTATTTAGGTATAGGTATGTATTAATTATCATGTCCATGCGTTAGATTAAGTTATTTTTGTTGTAAAATTGACAAAATTTGAATTTTTTATTTTAAAACTCTGGGGAAAAAAAATGGCAAATTTCCATATTCGATTGAAAACACAAACATTTCATTTCAAAAGATGATATTTACACAATAAATATCCAACTAATATACTAATTAAAAGGAAAATGATAAATATTCTATCATAATTTGAAGTCAAATTTGTTTTCAAATGTCTAAATAAAGTATCTGATATAAGATACTAATATGTTGCAGCGGAATAGATTTGATATCGGTCATCCTTAGCAGTAAAAAAAAAATATCGACAAATTATTTCGCGAACATAATTTAATTCTAAATTAGAAAAACCTTTTTAACTTGCCTCGTTGTTGGCCGTAAGCTTTTCACCTGGACGTCCAGGCCTCCTCAGCGGCTTCATCTGTCATGAAATTCGGCCCGCCCACAGACAACAACACCGTCCGAATTTCACGACAGATGAAGCTGCTGAGGAGGCCTGGACGTCCAGGTGAAAAGCTTACGGCCAACAACGAGGCAAGTTAAAAAGGTTTTTCTAATTTAAAAGTAGTTATAGTGAAGAGAACCGCCCACAGACAACAACACTGTCCGAATTTCACGACAGATGAAGCCGCTGAGGAGGCCTGGACGTCCAGGTGAAAAGCTTACGGCCAACAACGAGGCAAGTTAAAAAGGTTTTTCTAATTTAAAAGTAGTTATAGTGATGTCTCGTTTTAAGTTTTATAATTTCTAATATAATTTAATTCCTTTCAAAAATCATGGTTATTTTAACAACTTATATTAAGAGAGTAATGAATAATATGAAACAATATTTCGTACAATGCATATTACGAAAATATACATCTGGCATGCATATTTTCGTATTACGTTTTTGATCACCAAATACAATAAGCGCCAAGAACGACAGAGTTTTGAAATTTAAAATTAAAATTTTGTCAATTTGACAGCAAAATAACTCAATCTAACGCATGCGTTTGATAACTAATCTATACTGACCTCCCAACTAAGACGAAATTTTGCAAAATACCCCCCCTGTCCCCCTTGGGGGCAGAAGGCTTAACTCGGCTCCAAATTACTTAACGGTGAAGAAATTGCAGATGGAAAGACCAGACTTGAGTACAAAAAAATTATTTTCTGCGATTTTGGAATTTTGGATTTTTAAGGGGGGGAGGGAAGGGAAAAGGTTTTGGAAGAAGGGTACTCAACACACGAGGAAATCGAACTGAACACACACTACAAAGGTATTTTATGAAATTCCACCCTACCGCCCTTTGGAGAATGGGGGGGAAAAACATGTATTCATGCGTAACTCTGCACTAAATTATCTAAGGTTGGACATTTTTTATGTAAGGGACGATTATATGTATCTAACTCATAGTATGAAGAGATTTTGTGAAATTCTTTTCTTTAAGAACGGGGGGAGAGATTAAAAAAAAAAAAAAAAGTTTTAAAGCATAGCTCAGCTTTAAATAATTTCATGATCTCAATTTTTTGATGTGTCGGTTAGGTATGTGTATGCAACATGCAATATAAAGTAATTTTGGAAATTTACTTCCCCCCCCCTTGGGGGTTCTCTTGGGGCGGGCGGGGCAAAAACCACATTTTGAAGCTTAAATCCGTCCAAATTACCTAAGAATGGCGAATTTTGGTGTGTGGGTGTTAATTAAGTGTGCGAAATATGCATTTTGATGAGATTTTGTAAAACTTTCAACTGTAACTGCGAGGGACGGGGAGTAAAAAGCAGGTAAGGGACTGCCGAAGGCATTGGGCAACTTAAAATTAGATTTTGATGGATTTCAATGATTTTTTTTTTTTTTTTTAAGATATTTTATTATTATTAATGATATGCTGTTTTGGGGATTCATTTCAATATAATGACCAGCGAAGCGGGCAAATCCTGCTAGTATTTATATATGTTTTCATTTATAATAAATGAAAACATTTTGAGACATAGTCCTAATTTGTATAAACATGTACTTGTACTGGATGTCGTAAAGCTATATTAAAGCTTCCAGTAATTTTAACTGAACAATTTATTTATATGTACCTTTGTTTCTTTATTATAATTTCTAATTGCAGTAAGAATCTACTCTAAAACATTCAAGCTATAAAACTCACAGTAATTTTTTTTTTTTTAATAATTTAAAAAAATTTTATCAAAAAAATTGTTATTTATTTTTTATTAAGCATAAATATATTGAATATTGATTTCCCCCCCCCCCCATGTTTAATTGTATATTAGCATGCAATACTGTGTGTGTGAATTTTAATTAACAGGTATTTTATGAAGTAAGCATATTATATGATAATTGTAATACAATTTACCATGTAGAGTACCTAAGTTTTTTGTCATAACTCCTGATCCCATTGAGATCCCACTCTAAAAGTTTCAGGTTATATAGCTTTTAGTATAACCAAAAACATATATTTTTTTCAGATTTTTTAACAAACACTATCTTTAAATTTTTTAAAATTTAAAATTTAAAAATTTTTTTAGTTTTCACCCAACATAATGATGTTGTATATCAAATTAAACCTTGTGAAATACTCTTTAAAATGAGGGGTTATAAACTTCGCTATCCTTTATAGAACTTGAGAAATTTGAGATTAAAAACGCTTATACAAGCTAAAAAATGCTGATTTTTTTAAACTAAAAAAAATTATTTTTTAAAAATCGAACAAGATAATTTTTTTTTTTAAATATATTCTCATTTATATCATCAAGGAGAATGATTCCTGCAAGTTTCATAGAAATCTGAGGGGGTCAGGTTGAGTGAGTGGTTGATTTGGCATGGAATGACCCAATTATTTAACTAAAAAGTATATATAACTATACATCACAAACTTTGCATTTTGATGTCTTTCCTATACTTCAAAATAGAAAACATTCTTAATTAGAAAAAAGTAGTTCATTCAGTTACACATTAATACTGTTTTGATTAACAAAATATTTTGAGCATACATATATTTTAGAAAATTTAAATGTCTCCATATATTTAAAAAAAAAGTAACTGTCGCTGGCATCAATTTTTTTTGTCAGCGACAGCATCTCCTTGCGGAGGGCAGGCAGGGTTCTCGGCATCATGAGAGCTATCAATGTGTTTTGAATTCTCCAAGGTATGCATTTCAGGTAGTTAGAAATTTGTATCATCTTAATAAATGAAGTTATTCATTAAAAACCTTGGGTTTATAAAGGTACTCTATTTGCCACCGTACAAAAAGTTTCTACTCTGGCGTCACTTTCCACAGGAAAATTAAAATGTGATTAATGGTGTAAATAAGAAAAATTGAAAAGTTGGCATCTTTGACATGCTCAAGAGAAGAAATAACTTATTTAAAATAGCAAAACATTTGAAAATAACCGATATTTTTAAAATATTAAGTAAAAATTTAATAAAGATGAAATGGAAATTAGTTTATATTTTTATTTTAGTTTATATTATTAGTTAAGTTTATATTATTAGTTTTCATTTTAACATTAGGCGAAAAAGATTTAGTAATGAATATCATGACTATGTTAAACAAGTATTGGAAAAGAGTTAGAAATTAAATCCAGAAATTTTTTAAATGAAATTTACGAGATAAAAATTTATATCAGTTTATATATAAAGATTTAGTTTTTTAACTCAAAACATATTTTAAAGGATAGATCTTTACTATGACCAATTTAGCGATTTTTAAAATTTAGTAATGAAGAAGCTCGTATGTTTTTTGCCAAGGAATTCCTTTACACAACCACAATAGCCATGCCTTAAATATAGAGGTAAATTATAAAATGTGCAATATAATGATAATAATAATAAAATCCGCAACCTATTTTTGTTTTTTAAGCATTAATATAAAACTTTATAGAAAACAGAATTTAATACAACAGGACATTTTAGGACTTTTTTTTTTTTTTTTTAGGACTGAGGACTATTAGTCTCAATCTGCAATTTTTTTTTTTTTTGAAAGAAAAAGACAAGAAAAGAAAATTAATAATAATCAGTATTGAAACAAACCGCAAGTGCAAAATGAAATAAAAAAAAAGAAACAAGATAATTAAGTTTAAATTTGAGTTGGCAATTTAAGGAAGCCATTGATATAGTAACCTTTTTGTTGTAAATTGTTTTTAATAAATTAAAATGCGGATATCATAATTGCATTAGGAAAGAGCTTTGCAAGAAACGTCTGAGTTACTTCGGTGCCAACTTTCAAATTTCGCCAAAAGAGTCCTGTACTAAAGCTTTTTTATATTTTTTTTTGGTCTATTTTTCCATGTAAAGGAATATAGTAACTGCATTGCTAAAGTTTTTTAGTTACAGCTAATACAGGACCTCATTGGCAATTTTTAATTTTTTCATTTATTTTGACGATGATTCAAATTATCTATCGCAATTATGCATGACAAGATTTTCGTGAGAAACATCTAAGCTACTTCGATGCCAAATTAAAAATTTCTCCAAGAGGTTAAACTGTACCATTGCTTTAGCACGATTTTTTTAAATTTCATTTTAAATATTTTTTAACTTAATTCAAGAGGGAAAAAAGATGAACATTTTTATTTAGTCTAAATGTACACAATATCTGCAAGTACAATATTATCCGTTTTTTGTTCTGTTCATTATTAGAAAGAAAATGGCTGAAGTATTTTTTCCTGAACCATTGTTAGAGGTGCCAAGTTTCAATAAGAGCTATCAGTAATCAGAGTTATATATTTATGAAACGTGAACCACCTCACGAAATAATTTAATGCACAGACTCACATAAAATAACGAATTGCACAGTTTTTGTAAACAAATATATAATATATTAATTAAAAAATTTCTAAGCAAAAGTAAATAAATAAGTATTTTTTTACCTTCTTACAAAATGAATGCTTTTTTTAAAACCTGCTTTGGAGGGGGAAAAAGACATTTGGATCTCTCTCTCTCTCTCTCTCTTTTTTTTTTTTTTTTTTTGGTGGGGATAGGGGGGAGGGGGGTTACAAAAATTTATATTTCATTTTATTTATTATTAATATTTTTAATAGTCACTTTTTTTTTTTATAGACAACTTTTTTTTATGGCATTAAATACTAAAACATTGTTCTTTTCTTTATGTATCTTGCATATTTTTTGATTGATGATACAGTATTATTTTAAATTTATTAAGGAAAAACAAACATATTCATCAAGTTCAGTAATAAAGACTAAAAATAATTGCATATGTGAGAAATATTGAACATGTCTATCACTTTTTTGGTTCTAGAAGTAAGCCTTGATCTAGAAAGGAGAAGAGGCAGTCAAAATATAAACAATTAGATGAATGAGAAATGAAACAATTCTACTTCTTTATAAGTTCTAGAATCTAATACAGCAAGTTTAAAATGAATATTGACATTTATGTTGCTGATGGAGAAAGATTGGGAAACTAAAGGCTTCTGCAGAGCTTTAATCGCCGATGGCTAGTTGGAGATAAAAAAAGAGGAGGAAGGGATGAGGGAAAAAAATACATCAGCGAGAAATATGGTATAATTTTATTTCTTTATAGTTTCTAAAATCTAAGAAAGCAAGTTTAAAATAGATATTGACGCTTATGTTGTGAATGGAGAAATATTGAGAATTGGAAGGCTTCCGTTGTGCGTTTTATCGTCAATCGTTAGTGGGGATTTTTTTTTTTTTACGATCGATATCCGCGATTTTTTTTAAACGCGTATAATCCGTAATTTTTATATGTTGTCCGTAATGCCGTAAATCCGTAATAATTACGGACAAATCGTAATAATTGGCACCTCTACATTGTTGTCTCTATAAATTAAATTAAATTAAATTAAATTATCCAGTATCCTTATATTTCATTCTCTACGCTCATGTTTTATTTTCTAAATTTAATATTACATAATATATATGTAAAAAAAAAAAATCAATGTGTAATCAGTACATATCCAGAAGATGTAGCCAACAAATATTCATATACAGTATAGGATCCGTTATCCGGAAACCCATTATCCAGAAAGTTCCGAAAACCAGAATGCAAAATGCCAACTACCAAAATTTTTAATCATCGTAAAATTTAAGAATTAAAGTTATACAATAGCAGCGGTGAGAATTATAGTTCTACAACCTACTTCCTTTAATGCTACGATGTTATTCTGAGGAAATATAGTGAACACAAAATTGTCCAAATAATTACTGAAAATTTTGCAAATTTAGGTTAGAAAATGAATTTTTATTGTATTTTTTAATAGATAAATATTAATAACACGTACTTCTTAAAGTGCCCAATAGCAGATGAATTTTATCCTTGAACTCAGGTCGCATGCATGAAGTCACAATTGTTATAAAATTTTTAAATAGTTTTTATTCTAATTTCCATTATTTTTAGAATTCATTTCATAAAATATTTAGCATTATGTGCTAAAAATATTTGAAACATTTATGAACTACTAGTATCAGAGCAGAGACACACTATAAGCAAAAAAATATCATAGAAATTTTTGCAAAATCCAAATGAAAGGATTTTACTCTCAGGTCCAAAATTAAATTTTATATATGTTTCATTATTTTTCATTTTTTATTACTATTATTATTTATAGTTTGAAATTCTAATTAAGAATGTTTTTTTTTTATTTTGTGGAAATAATTTATTAAATGAACAAAAAAATAGGTGAAGTGTTTACAAATATATTATTCATGTTTATCACTGCTATTTATGAAATTATTTTGTACCATTTTTATACGTATAATAAAGTGTTCTGAAGTACAGAAAAACCTCTTATCCAGAATATCCCAGGTCCCAAGCTTTCTGGATAACGGATCCTATACTGTGTATATATAAACCATCATCAGTGCAAATTCAGGAGATATCGGCAACAACTGAACACAAACACCCCTGCATGTATTATTTATTAGTTTATATTCTTAGTTCTTAAATAAATTGAAATCAATGGAGAAAAAAAATTTCAAGATTACGATAATTTTATGATGTTTTATATTATTTATTAAATAAATTTCACAGAAGTGTGTATGATCATACATATTCAAATATAAAATTTAATTTACATTAAAATTAAATACTCGAATCGTAAGTATCATAAGAAAAAGTTCTTAAAAGTACTATTACACTTATTTAAAAGCAACATATATTACACGAAACGAAATACATACTACTTGAGTGACAATAAAAGTAAAGTAATTATTAACAATTGTTACCAAACTTACTCTACAGAAGAAGATTACAAACAAAATGACGCGCCAAACAAGAAACAGAAACAAAAATCAAACAACAAATCAGTGTTGCCAGCACGTAGCCTACGGCGATGCGACTCAAAGGCTGGATTATTGTCGGCCATATGCTGAAACTTGGCGCTGGTAGTCGTCTCAAATGAGATTCGTCTGCTTATTGGTCTGTGCGAAGAAGAAAAACGATGAGTGACACTGTAAAGCCCCGCCTCTCTTCAGAAAGAAATATATATAGCGAGAGAATCTGCCCCACGAAGTCTACTTTCATGATAAAGCACGAGGGACCTGCCAAAGTTAAACCATTTGGCCAGGAGAGCCCTTTTATGAAGGCATGTGCTCGATTTCGTCGCCAAATTTTTTTGTCGAATTTTACGACCTCTCATTTTTAAAAGTCGATTCCACAGCAACTATTAGAGCTTTGCGATCGCAATCACTTCCAGAATCTGCAAAAGATATTCTAGTTTCATAACAGACCAGCAGGTACCTGCCAAAGTTAAACCATTTGGCCAGGTGAGCCCTTTTATGCAGACTTTTGCCAGATTTCGATACCCAAAATTTTTGCGATTTTCACAGATTTTTTTTCAAAAGCCGATTCCAAAGCAGCTAATAGAGCTTTGCGATCGCAATCACTTCCAGAATCTGCCCCACGAAGTCTACTTTCATGATAAAGCACGAGGGACCTGCCAAAGTTAAACCATTTGGCCAGGAGAGCCCTTTTATGAAGGCATGTGCTCGATTTCGTCGCCAAATTTTTTTGTCGAATTTTACGACCTCTCATTTTTAAAAGTCGATTCCACAGCAACTATTAGAGCTTTGCGATCGCAATCACTTCCAGAATCTGCAAAAGATATTCTAGTTTCATAACAGACCAGCAGGTACCTGCCAAAGTTAAACCATTTGGCCAGGTGAGCCCTTTTATGCAGACTTTTGCCAGATTTCGATACCCAAAATTTTTGCGATTTTCACAGATTTTTTTTCAAAAGCCGATTCCAAAGCAGCTAATAGAGCTTTGCGATCGCAATCACTTCCAGAATCTGCCCCACGAAGTCTACTTTCATGATAAAGCACGAGGGACCTGCCAAAGTTAAACCATTTGGCCAGGAGAGCCCTTTTATGAAGGCATGTGCTCGATTTCGTCGCCAAATTTTTTTGTCGAATTTTACGACCTCTCATTTTTAAAAGTCGATTCCACAGCAACTATTAGAGCTTTGCGATCGCAATCACTTCCAGAATCTGCAAAAGATATTCTAGTTTCATAACAGACCAGCAGGTACCTGCCAAAGTTAAACCATTTGGCCAGGTGAGCCCTTTTATGCAGACTTTTGCCAGATTTCGATACCCAAAATTTTTGCGATTTTCACAGATTTTTTTTCAAAAGCCGATTCCAAAGCAGCTAATAGAGCTTTGCGATCGCAATCACTTCCAGAATCTGCCCCACGAAGTCTACTTTCATGATAAAGCACGAGGGACCTGCCAAAGTTAAACCATTTGGCCAGGAGAGCCCTTTTATGAAGGCATGTGCTCGATTTCGTCGCCAAATTTTTTTGTCGAATTTTACGACCTCTCATTTTTAAAAGTCGATTCCACAGCAACTATTAGAGCTTTGCGATCGCAATCACTTCCAGAATCTGCAAAAGATATTCTAGTTTCATAACAGACCAGCAGGTACCTGCCAAAGTTAAACCATTTGGCCAGGTGAGCCCTTTTATGCAGACTTTTGCCAGATTTCGATACCCAAAATTTTTGCGATTTTCACAGATTTTTTTTCAAAAGCCGATTCCAAAGCAGCTAATAGAGCTTTGCGATCGCAATCACTTCCAGAATCTGCCCCACGAAGTCTACTTTCATGATAAAGCACGAGGGACCTGCCAAAGTTAAACCATTTGGCCAGGAGAGCCCTTTTATGAAGGCATGTGCTCGATTTCGTCGCCAAATTTTTTTGTCGAATTTTACGACCTCTCATTTTTAAAAGTCGATTCCACAGCAACTATTAGAGCTTTGCGATCGCAATCACTTCCAGAATCTGCAAAAGATATTCTAGTTTCATAACAGACCAGCAGGTACCTGCCAAAGTTAAACCATTTGGCCAGGTGAGCCCTTTTATGCAGACTTTTGCCAGATTTCGATACCCAAAATTTTTGCGATTTTCACAGATTTTTTTTCAAAAGCCGATTCCAAAGCAGCTAATAGAGCTTTGCGATCGCAATCACTTCCAGAATCTGCCCCACGAAGTCTACTTTCATGATAAAGCACGAGGGACCTGCCAAAGTTAAACCATTTGGCCAGGAGAGCCCTTTTATGAAGGCATGTGCTCGATTTCGTCGCCAAATTTTTTTGTCGAATTTTACGACCTCTCATTTTTAAAAGTCGATTCCACAGCAACTATTAGAGCTTTGCGATCGCAATCACTTCCAGAATCTGCAAAAGATATTCTAGTTTCATAACAGACCAGCAGGTACCTGCCAAAGTTAAACCATTTGGCCAGGTGAGCCCTTTTATGCAGACTTTTGCCAGATTTCGATACCCAAAATTTTTGCGATTTTCACAGATTTTTTTTCAAAAGCCGATTCCAAAGCAGCTAATAGAGCTTTGCGATCGCAATCACTTCCAGAATCTGCCCCACGAAGTCTACTTTCATGATAAAGCACGAGGGACCTGCCAAAGTTAAACCATTTGGCCAGGAGAGCCCTTTTATGAAGGCATGTGCTCGATTTCGTCGCCAAATTTTTTTGTCGAATTTTACGACCTCTCATTTTTAAAAGTCGATTCCACAGCAACTATTAGAGCTTTGCGATCGCAATCACTTCCAGAATCTGCAAAAGATATTCTAGTTTCATAACAGACCAGCAGGTACCTGCCAAAGTTAAACCATTTGGCCAGGTGAGCCCTTTTATGCAGACTTTTGCCAGATTTCGATACCCAAAATTTTTGCGATTTTCACAGATTTTTTTTCAAAAGCCGATTCCAAAGCAGCTAATAGAGCTTTGCGATCGCAATCACTTCCAGAATCTGCCCCACGAAGTCTACTTTCATGATAAAGCACGAGGGACCTGCCAAAGTTAAACCATTTGGCCAGGAGAGCCCTTTTATGAAGGCATGTGCTCGATTTCGTCGCCAAATTTTTTTGTCGAATTTTACGACCTCTCATTTTTAAAAGTCGATTCCACAGCAACTATTAGAGCTTTGCGATCGCAATCACTTCCAGAATCTGCAAAAGATATTCTAGTTTCATAACAGACCAGCAGGTACCTGCCAAAGTTAAACCATTTGGCCAGGTGAGCCCTTTTATGCAGACTTTTGCCAGATTTCGATACCCAAAATTTTTGCGATTTTCACAGATTTTTTTTCAAAAGCCGATTCCAAAGCAGCTAATAGAGCTTTGCGATCGCAATCACTTCCAGAATCTGCCCCACGAAGTCTACTTTCATGATAAAGCACGAGGGACCTGCCAAAGTTAAACCATTTGGCCAGGAGAGCCCTTTTATGAAGGCATGTGCTCGATTTCGTCGCCAAATTTTTTTGTCGAATTTTACGACCTCTCATTTTTAAAAGTCGATTCCACAGCAACTATTAGAGCTTTGCGATCGCAATCACTTCCAGAATCTGCAAAAGATATTCTAGTTTCATAACAGACCAGCAGGTACCTGCCAAAGTTAAACCATTTGGCCAGGTGAGCCCTTTTATGCAGACTTTTGCCAGATTTCGATACCCAAAATTTTTGCGATTTTCACAGATTTTTTTTCAAAAGCCGATTCCAAAGCAGCTAATAGAGCTTTGCGATCGCAATCACTTCCAGAATCTGCCCCACGAAGTCTACTTTCATGATAAAGCACGAGGGACCTGCCAAAGTTAAACCATTTGGCCAGGAGAGCCCTTTTATGAAGGCATGTGCTCGATTTCGTCGCCAAATTTTTTTGTCGAATTTTACGACCTCTCATTTTTAAAAGTCGATTCCACAGCAACTATTAGAGCTTTGCGATCGCAATCACTTCCAGAATCTGCAAAAGATATTCTAGTTTCATAACAGACCAGCAGGTACCTGCCAAAGTTAAACCATTTGGCCAGGTGAGCCCTTTTATGCAGACTTTTGCCAGATTTCGATACCCAAAATTTTTGCGATTTTCACAGATTTTTTTTCAAAAGCCGATTCCAAAGCAGCTAATAGAGCTTTGCGATCGCAATCACTTCCAGAATCTGCCCCACGAAGTCTACTTTCATGATAAAGCACGAGGGACCTGCCAAAGTTAAACCATTTGGCCAGGAGAGCCCTTTTATGAAGGCATGTGCTCGATTTCGTCGCCAAATTTTTTTGTCGAATTTTACGACCTCTCATTTTTAAAAGTCGATTCCACAGCAACTATTAGAGCTTTGCGATCGCAATCACTTCCAGAATCTGCAAAAGATATTCTAGTTTCATAACAGACCAGCAGGTACCTGCCAAAGTTAAACCATTTGGCCAGGTGAGCCCTTTTATGCAGACTTTTGCCAGATTTCGATACCCAAAATTTTTGCGATTTTCACAGATTTTTTTTCAAAAGCCGATTCCAAAGCAGCTAATAGAGCTTTGCGATCGCAATCACTTCCAGAATCTGCCCCACGAAGTCTACTTTCATGATAAAGCACGAGGGACCTGCCAAAGTTAAACCATTTGGCCAGGAGAGCCCTTTTATGAAGGCATGTGCTCGATTTCGTCGCCAAATTTTTTTGTCGAATTTTACGACCTCTCATTTTTAAAAGTCGATTCCACAGCAACTATTAGAGCTTTGCGATCGCAATCACTTCCAGAATCTGCAAAAGATATTCTAGTTTCATAACAGACCAGCAGGTACCTGCCAAAGTTAAACCATTTGGCCAGGTGAGCCCTTTTATGCAGACTTTTGCCAGATTTCGATACCCAAAATTTTTGCGATTTTCACAGATTTTTTTTCAAAAGCCGATTCCAAAGCAGCTAATAGAGCTTTGCGATCGCAATCACTTCCAGAATCTGCCCCACGAAGTCTACTTTCATGATAAAGCACGAGGGACCTGCCAAAGTTAAACCATTTGGCCAGGAGAGCCCTTTTATGAAGGCATGTGCTCGATTTCGTCGCCAAATTTTTTTGTCGAATTTTACGACCTCTCATTTTTAAAAGTCGATTCCACAGCAACTATTAGAGCTTTGCGATCGCAATCACTTCCAGAATCTGCAAAAGATATTCTAGTTTCATAACAGACCAGCAGGTACCTGCCAAAGTTAAACCATTTGGCCAGGTGAGCCCTTTTATGCAGACTTTTGCCAGATTTCGATACCCAAAATTTTTGCGATTTTCACAGATTTTTTTTCAAAAGCCGATTCCAAAGCAGCTAATAGAGCTTTGCGATCGCAATCACTTCCAGAATCTGCCCCACGAAGTCTACTTTCATGATAAAGCACGAGGGACCTGCCAAAGTTAAACCATTTGGCCAGGAGAGCCCTTTTATGAAGGCATGTGCTCGATTTCGTCGCCAAATTTTTTTGTCGAATTTTACGACCTCTCATTTTTAAAAGTCGATTCCACAGCAACTATTAGAGCTTTGCGATCGCAATCACTTCCAGAATCTGCAAAAGATATTCTAGTTTCATAACAGACCAGCAGGTACCTGCCAAAGTTAAACCATTTGGCCAGGTGAGCCCTTTTATGCAGACTTTTGCCAGATTTCGATACCCAAAATTTTTGCGATTTTCACAGATTTTTTTTCAAAAGCCGATTCCAAAGCAGCTAATAGAGCTTTGCGATCGCAATCACTTCCAGAATCTGCCCCACGAAGTCTACTTTCATGATAAAGCACGAGGGACCTGCCAAAGTTAAACCATTTGGCCAGGAGAGCCCTTTTATGAAGGCATGTGCTCGATTTCGTCGCCAAATTTTTTTGTCGAATTTTACGACCTCTCATTTTTAAAAGTCGATTCCACAGCAACTATTAGAGCTTTGCGATCGCAATCACTTCCAGAATCTGCAAAAGATATTCTAGTTTCATAACAGACCAGCAGGTACCTGCCAAAGTTAAACCATTTGGCCAGGTGAGCCCTTTTATGCAGACTTTTGCCAGATTTCGATACCCAAAATTTTTGCGATTTTCACAGATTTTTTTTCAAAAGCCGATTCCAAAGCAGCTAATAGAGCTTTGCGATCGCAATCACTTCCAGAATCTGCCCCACGAAGTCTACTTTCATGATAAAGCACGAGGGACCTGCCAAAGTTAAACCATTTGGCCAGGAGAGCCCTTTTATGAAGGCATGTGCTCGATTTCGTCGCCAAATTTTTTTGTCGAATTTTACGACCTCTCATTTTTAAAAGTCGATTCCACAGCAACTATTAGAGCTTTGCGATCGCAATCACTTCCAGAATCTGCAAAAGATATTCTAGTTTCATAACAGACCAGCAGGTACCTGCCAAAGTTAAACCATTTGGCCAGGTGAGCCCTTTTATGCAGACTTTTGCCAGATTTCGATACCCAAAATTTTTGCGATTTTCACAGATTTTTTTTCAAAAGCCGATTCCAAAGCAGCTAATAGAGCTTTGCGATCGCAATCACTTCCAGAATCTGCCCCACGAAGTCTACTTTCATGATAAAGCACGAGGGACCTGCCAAAGTTAAACCATTTGGCCAGGAGAGCCCTTTTATGAAGGCATGTGCTCGATTTCGTCGCCAAATTTTTTTGTCGAATTTTACGACCTCTCATTTTTAAAAGTCGATTCCACAGCAACTATTAGAGCTTTGCGATCGCAATCACTTCCAGAATCTGCAAAAGATATTCTAGTTTCATAACAGACCAGCAGGTACCTGCCAAAGTTAAACCATTTGGCCAGGTGAGCCCTTTTATGCAGACTTTTGCCAGATTTCGATACCCAAAATTTTTGCGATTTTCACAGATTTTTTTTCAAAAGCCGATTCCAAAGCAGCTAATAGAGCTTTGCGATCGCAATCACTTCCAGAATCTGCCCCACGAAGTCTACTTTCATGATAAAGCACGAGGGACCTGCCAAAGTTAAACCATTTGGCCAGGAGAGCCCTTTTATGAAGGCATGTGCTCGATTTCGTCGCCAAATTTTTTTGTCGAATTTTACGACCTCTCATTTTTAAAAGTCGATTCCACAGCAACTATTAGAGCTTTGCGATCGCAATCACTTCCAGAATCTGCAAAAGATATTCTAGTTTCATAACAGACCAGCAGGTACCTGCCAAAGTTAAACCATTTGGCCAGGTGAGCCCTTTTATGCAGACTTTTGCCAGATTTCGATACCCAAAATTTTTGCGATTTTCACAGATTTTTTTTCAAAAGCCGATTCCAAAGCAGCTAATAGAGCTTTGCGATCGCAATCACTTCCAGAATCTGCCCCACGAAGTCTACTTTCATGATAAAGCACGAGGGACCTGCCAAAGTTAAACCATTTGGCCAGGAGAGCCCTTTTATGAAGGCATGTGCTCGATTTCGTCGCCAAATTTTTTTGTCGAATTTTACGACCTCTCATTTTTAAAAGTCGATTCCACAGCAACTATTAGAGCTTTGCGATCGCAATCACTTCCAGAATCTGCAAAAGATATTCTAGTTTCATAACAGACCAGCAGGTACCTGCCAAAGTTAAACCATTTGGCCAGGTGAGCCCTTTTATGCAGACTTTTGCCAGATTTCGATACCCAAAATTTTTGCGATTTTCACAGATTTTTTTTCAAAAGCCGATTCCAAAGCAGCTAATAGAGCTTTGCGATCGCAATCACTTCCAGAATCTGCCCCACGAAGTCTACTTTCATGATAAAGCACGAGGGACCTGCCAAAGTTAAACCATTTGGCCAGGAGAGCCCTTTTATGAAGGCATGTGCTCGATTTCGTCGCCAAATTTTTTTGTCGAATTTTACGACCTCTCATTTTTAAAAGTCGATTCCACAGCAACTATTAGAGCTTTGCGATCGCAATCACTTCCAGAATCTGCAAAAGATATTCTAGTTTCATAACAGACCAGCAGGTACCTGCCAAAGTTAAACCATTTGGCCAGGTGAGCCCTTTTATGCAGACTTTTGCCAGATTTCGATACCCAAAATTTTTGCGATTTTCACAGATTTTTTTTCAAAAGCCGATTCCAAAGCAGCTAATAGAGCTTTGCGATCGCAATCACTTCCAGAATCTGCCCCACGAAGTCTACTTTCATGATAAAGCACGAGGGACCTGCCAAAGTTAAACCATTTGGCCAGGAGAGCCCTTTTATGAAGGCATGTGCTCGATTTCGTCGCCAAATTTTTTTGTCGAATTTTACGACCTCTCATTTTTAAAAGTCGATTCCACAGCAACTATTAGAGCTTTGCGATCGCAATCACTTCCAGAATCTGCAAAAGATATTCTAGTTTCATAACAGACCAGCAGGTACCTGCCAAAGTTAAACCATTTGGCCAGGTGAGCCCTTTTATGCAGACTTTTGCCAGATTTCGATACCCAAAATTTTTGCGATTTTCACAGATTTTTTTTCAAAAGCCGATTCCAAAGCAGCTAATAGAGCTTTGCGATCGCAATCACTTCCAGAATCTGCCCCACGAAGTCTACTTTCATGATAAAGCACGAGGGACCTGCCAAAGTTAAACCATTTGGCCAGGAGAGCCCTTTTATGAAGGCATGTGCTCGATTTCGTCGCCAAATTTTTTTGTCGAATTTTACGACCTCTCATTTTTAAAAGTCGATTCCACAGCAACTATTAGAGCTTTGCGATCGCAATCACTTCCAGAATCTGCAAAAGATATTCTAGTTTCATAACAGACCAGCAGGTACCTGCCAAAGTTAAACCATTTGGCCAGGTGAGCCCTTTTATGCAGACTTTTGCCAGATTTCGATACCCAAAATTTTTGCGATTTTCACAGATTTTTTTTCAAAAGCCGATTCCAAAGCAGCTAATAGAGCTTTGCGATCGCAATCACTTCCAGAATCTGCCCCACGAAGTCTACTTTCATGATAAAGCACGAGGGACCTGCCAAAGTTAAACCATTTGGCCAGGAGAGCCCTTTTATGAAGGCATGTGCTCGATTTCGTCGCCAAATTTTTTTGTCGAATTTTACGACCTCTCATTTTTAAAAGTCGATTCCACAGCAACTATTAGAGCTTTGCGATCGCAATCACTTCCAGAATCTGCAAAAGATATTCTAGTTTCATAACAGACCAGCAGGTACCTGCCAAAGTTAAACCATTTGGCCAGGTGAGCCCTTTTATGCAGACTTTTGCCAGATTTCGATACCCAAAATTTTTGCGATTTTCACAGATTTTTTTTCAAAAGCCGATTCCAAAGCAGCTAATAGAGCTTTGCGATCGCAATCACTTCCAGAATCTGCCCCACGAAGTCTACTTTCATGATAAAGCACGAGGGACCTGCCAAAGTTAAACCATTTGGCCAGGAGAGCCCTTTTATGAAGGCATGTGCTCGATTTCGTCGCCAAATTTTTTTGTCGAATTTTACGACCTCTCATTTTTAAAAGTCGATTCCACAGCAACTATTAGAGCTTTGCGATCGCAATCACTTCCAGAATCTGCAAAAGATATTCTAGTTTCATAACAGACCAGCAGGTACCTGCCAAAGTTAAACCATTTGGCCAGGTGAGCCCTTTTATGCAGACTTTTGCCAGATTTCGATACCCAAAATTTTTGCGATTTTCACAGATTTTTTTTCAAAAGCCGATTCCAAAGCAGCTAATAGAGCTTTGCGATCGCAATCACTTCCAGAATCTGCCCCACGAAGTCTACTTTCATGATAAAGCACGAGGGACCTGCCAAAGTTAAACCATTTGGCCAGGAGAGCCCTTTTATGAAGGCATGTGCTCGATTTCGTCGCCAAATTTTTTTGTCGAATTTTACGACCTCTCATTTTTAAAAGTCGATTCCACAGCAACTATTAGAGCTTTGCGATCGCAATCACTTCCAGAATCTGCAAAAGATATTCTAGTTTCATAACAGACCAGCAGGTACCTGCCAAAGTTAAACCATTTGGCCAGGTGAGCCCTTTTATGCAGACTTTTGCCAGATTTCGATACCCAAAATTTTTGCGATTTTCACAGATTTTTTTTCAAAAGCCGATTCCAAAGCAGCTAATAGAGCTTTGCGATCGCAATCACTTCCAGAATCTGCCCCACGAAGTCTACTTTCATGATAAAGCACGAGGGACCTGCCAAAGTTAAACCATTTGGCCAGGAGAGCCCTTTTATGAAGGCATGTGCTCGATTTCGTCGCCAAATTTTTTTGTCGAATTTTACGACCTCTCATTTTTAAAAGTCGATTCCACAGCAACTATTAGAGCTTTGCGATCGCAATCACTTCCAGAATCTGCAAAAGATATTCTAGTTTCATAACAGACCAGCAGGTACCTGCCAAAGTTAAACCATTTGGCCAGGTGAGCCCTTTTATGCAGACTTTTGCCAGATTTCGATACCCAAAATTTTTGCGATTTTCACAGATTTTTTTTCAAAAGCCGATTCCAAAGCAGCTAATAGAGCTTTGCGATCGCAATCACTTCCAGAATCTGCCCCACGAAGTCTACTTTCATGATAAAGCACGAGGGACCTGCCAAAGTTAAACCATTTGGCCAGGAGAGCCCTTTTATGAAGGCATGTGCTCGATTTCGTCGCCAAATTTTTTTGTCGAATTTTACGACCTCTCATTTTTAAAAGTCGATTCCACAGCAACTATTAGAGCTTTGCGATCGCAATCACTTCCAGAATCTGCAAAAGATATTCTAGTTTCATAACAGACCAGCAGGTACCTGCCAAAGTTAAACCATTTGGCCAGGTGAGCCCTTTTATGCAGACTTTTGCCAGATTTCGATACCCAAAATTTTTGCGATTTTCACAGATTTTTTTTCAAAAGCCGATTCCAAAGCAGCTAATAGAGCTTTGCGATCGCAATCACTTCCAGAATCTGCCCCACGAAGTCTACTTTCATGATAAAGCACGAGGGACCTGCCAAAGTTAAACCATTTGGCCAGGAGAGCCCTTTTATGAAGGCATGTGCTCGATTTCGTCGCCAAATTTTTTTGTCGAATTTTACGACCTCTCATTTTTAAAAGTCGATTCCACAGCAACTATTAGAGCTTTGCGATCGCAATCACTTCCAGAATCTGCAAAAGATATTCTAGTTTCATAACAGACCAGCAGGTACCTGCCAAAGTTAAACCATTTGGCCAGGTGAGCCCTTTTATGCAGACTTTTGCCAGATTTCGATACCCAAAATTTTTGCGATTTTCACAGATTTTTTTTCAAAAGCCGATTCCAAAGCAGCTAATAGAGCTTTGCGATCGCAATCACTTCCAGAATCTGCCCCACGAAGTCTACTTTCATGATAAAGCACGAGGGACCTGCCAAAGTTAAACCATTTGGCCAGGAGAGCCCTTTTATGAAGGCATGTGCTCGATTTCGTCGCCAAATTTTTTTGTCGAATTTTACGACCTCTCATTTTTAAAAGTCGATTCCACAGCAACTATTAGAGCTTTGCGATCGCAATCACTTCCAGAAT
Organism: Salticus scenicus; assembly: GCA_963930645.1. Lineage (NCBI taxonomy): Eukaryota > Metazoa > Arthropoda > Arachnida > Araneae > Salticidae > Salticus > Salticus scenicus. Next base: position 853,641 of record CAWVNO010000769.1, read on the forward strand.
CTGCAAAAGATATTCTAGTTTCATAACAGACCAGCAGGTACCTGCCAAAGTTAAACCATTTGGCCAGGTGAGCCCTTTTATGCAGACTTTTGCCAGATTTCGATACCCAAAATTTTTGCGATTTTCACAGATTTTTTTTCAAAAGCCGATTCCAAAGCAGCTAATAGAGCTTTGCGATCGCAATCACTTCCAGAATCTGCCCCACGAAGTCTACTTTCATGATAAAGCACGAGGGACCTGCCAAAGTTAAACCATTTGGCCAGGAGAGCCCTTTTATGAAGGCATGTGCTCGATTTCGTCGCCAAATTTTTTTGTCGAATTTTACGACCTCTCATTTTTAAAAGTCGATTCCACAGCAACTATTAGAGCTTTGCGATCGCAATCACTTCCAGAATCTGCAAAAGATATTCTAGTTTCATAACAGACCAGCAGGTACCTGCCAAAGTTAAACCATTTGGCCAGGTGAGCCCTTTTATGCAGACTTTTGCCAGATTTCGATACCCAAAATTTTTGCGATTTTCACAGATTTTTTTTCAAAAGCCGATTCCAAAGCAGCTAATAGAGCTTTGCGATCGCAATCACTTCCAGAATCTGCCCCACGAAGTCTACTTTCATGATAAAGCACGAGGGACCTGCCAAAGTTAAACCATTTGGCCAGGAGAGCCCTTTTATGAAGGCATGTGCTCGATTTCGTCGCCAAATTTTTTTGTCGAATTTTACGACCTCTCATTTTTAAAAGTCGATTCCACAGCAACTATTAGAGCTTTGCGATCGCAATCACTTCCAGAATCTGCAAAAGATATTCTAGTTTCATAACAGACCAGCAGGTACCTGCCAAAGTTAAACCATTTGGCCAGGTGAGCCCTTTTATGCAGACTTTTGCCAGATTTCGATACCCAAAATTTTTGCGATTTTCACAGATTTTTTTTCAAAAGCCGATTCCAAAGCAGCTAATAGAGCTTTGCGATCGCAATCACTTCCAGAATCTGCCCCACGAAGTCTACTTTCATGATAAAGCACGAGGGACCTGCCAAAGTTAAACCATTTGGCCAGGAGAGCCCTTTTATGAAGGCATGTGCTCGATTTCGTCGCCAAATTTTTTTGTCGAATTTTACGACCTCTCATTTTTAAAAGTCGATTCCACAGCAACTATTAGAGCTTTGCGATCGCAATCACTTCCAGAATCTGCAAAAGATATTCTAGTTTCATAACAGACCAGCAGGTACCTGCCAAAGTTAAACCATTTGGCCAGGTGAGCCCTTTTATGCAGACTTTTGCCAGATTTCGATACCCAAAATTTTTGCGATTTTCACAGATTTTTTTTCAAAAGCCGATTCCAAAGCAGCTAATAGAGCTTTGCGATCGCAATCACTTCCAGAATCTGCCCCACGAAGTCTACTTTCATGATAAAGCACGAGGGACCTGCCAAAGTTAAACCATTTGGCCAGGAGAGCCCTTTTATGAAGGCATGTGCTCGATTTCGTCGCCAAATTTTTTTGTCGAATTTTACGACCTCTCATTTTTAAAAGTCGATTCCACAGCAACTATTAGAGCTTTGCGATCGCAATCACTTCCAGAATCTGCAAAAGATATTCTAGTTTCATAACAGACCAGCAGGTACCTGCCAAAGTTAAACCATTTGGCCAGGTGAGCCCTTTTATGCAGACTTTTGCCAGATTTCGATACCCAAAATTTTTGCGATTTTCACAGATTTTTTTTCAAAAGCCGATTCCAAAGCAGCTAATAGAGCTTTGCGATCGCAATCACTTCCAGAATCTGCCCCACGAAGTCTACTTTCATGATAAAGCACGAGGGACCTGCCAAAGTTAAACCATTTGGCCAGGAGAGCCCTTTTATGAAGGCATGTGCTCGATTTCGTCGCCAAATTTTTTTGTCGAATTTTACGACCTCTCATTTTTAAAAGTCGATTCCACAGCAACTATTAGAGCTTTGCGATCGCAATCACTTCCAGAATCTGCAAAAGATATTCTAGTTTCATAACAGACCAGCAGGTACCTGCCAAAGTTAAACCATTTGGCCAGGTGAGCCCTTTTATGCAGACTTTTGCCAGATTTCGATACCCAAAATTTTTGCGATTTTCACAGATTTTTTTTCAAAAGCCGATTCCAAAGCAGCTAATAGAGCTTTGCGATCGCAATCACTTCCAGAATCTGCCCCACGAAGTCTACTTTCATGATAAAGCACGAGGGACCTGCCAAAGTTAAACCATTTGGCCAGGAGAGCCCTTTTATGAAGGCATGTGCTCGATTTCGTCGCCAAATTTTTTTGTCGAATTTTACGACCTCTCATTTTTAAAAGTCGATTCCACAGCAACTATTAGAGCTTTGCGATCGCAATCACTTCCAGAATCTGCAAAAGATATTCTAGTTTCATAACAGACCAGCAGGTACCTGCCAAAGTTAAACCATTTGGCCAGGTGAGCCCTTTTATGCAGACTTTTGCCAGATTTCGATACCCAAAATTTTTGCGATTTTCACAGATTTTTTTTCAAAAGCCGATTCCAAAGCAGCTAATAGAGCTTTGCGATCGCAATCACTTCCAGAATCTGCCCCACGAAGTCTACTTTCATGATAAAGCACGAGGGACCTGCCAAAGTTAAACCATTTGGCCAGGAGAGCCCTTTTATGAAGGCATGTGCTCGATTTCGTCGCCAAATTTTTTTGTCGAATTTTACGACCTCTCATTTTTAAAAGTCGATTCCACAGCAACTATTAGAGCTTTGCGATCGCAATCACTTCCAGAATCTGCAAAAGATATTCTAGTTTCATAACAGACCAGCAGGTACCTGCCAAAGTTAAACCATTTGGCCAGGTGAGCCCTTTTATGCAGACTTTTGCCAGATTTCGATACCCAAAATTTTTGCGATTTTCACAGATTTTTTTTCAAAAGCCGATTCCAAAGCAGCTAATAGAGCTTTGCGATCGCAATCACTTCCAGAATCTGCCCCACGAAGTCTACTTTCATGATAAAGCACGAGGGACCTGCCAAAGTTAAACCATTTGGCCAGGAGAGCCCTTTTATGAAGGCATGTGCTCGATTTCGTCGCCAAATTTTTTTGTCGAATTTTACGACCTCTCATTTTTAAAAGTCGATTCCACAGCAACTATTAGAGCTTTGCGATCGCAATCACTTCCAGAATCTGCAAAAGATATTCTAGTTTCATAACAGACCAGCAGGTACCTGCCAAAGTTAAACCATTTGGCCAGGTGAGCCCTTTTATGCAGACTTTTGCCAGATTTCGATACCCAAAATTTTTGCGATTTTCACAGATTTTTTTTCAAAAGCCGATTCCAAAGCAGCTAATAGAGCTTTGCGATCGCAATCACTTCCAGAATCTGCCCCACGAAGTCTACTTTCATGATAAAGCACGAGGGACCTGCCAAAGTTAAACCATTTGGCCAGGAGAGCCCTTTTATGAAGGCATGTGCTCGATTTCGTCGCCAAATTTTTTTGTCGAATTTTACGACCTCTCATTTTTAAAAGTCGATTCCACAGCAACTATTAGAGCTTTGCGATCGCAATCACTTCCAGAATCTGCAAAAGATATTCTAGTTTCATAACAGACCAGCAGGTACCTGCCAAAGTTAAACCATTTGGCCAGGTGAGCCCTTTTATGCAGACTTTTGCCAGATTTCGATACCCAAAATTTTTGCGATTTTCACAGATTTTTTTTCAAAAGCCGATTCCAAAGCAGCTAATAGAGCTTTGCGATCGCAATCACTTCCAGAATCTGCCCCACGAAGTCTACTTTCATGATAAAGCACGAGGGACCTGCCAAAGTTAAACCATTTGGCCAGGAGAGCCCTTTTATGAAGGCATGTGCTCGATTTCGTCGCCAAATTTTTTTGTCGAATTTTACGACCTCTCATTTTTAAAAGTCGATTCCACAGCAACTATTAGAGCTTTGCGATCGCAATCACTTCCAGAATCTGCAAAAGATATTCTAGTTTCATAACAGACCAGCAGGTACCTGCCAAAGTTAAACCATTTGGCCAGGTGAGCCCTTTTATGCAGACTTTTGCCAGATTTCGATACCCAAAATTTTTGCGATTTTCACAGATTTTTTTTCAAAAGCCGATTCCAAAGCAGCTAATAGAGCTTTGCGATCGCAATCACTTCCAGAATCTGCCCCACGAAGTCTACTTTCATGATAAAGCACGAGGGACCTGCCAAAGTTAAACCATTTGGCCAGGAGAGCCCTTTTATGAAGGCATGTGCTCGATTTCGTCGCCAAATTTTTTTGTCGAATTTTACGACCTCTCATTTTTAAAAGTCGATTCCACAGCAACTATTAGAGCTTTGCGATCGCAATCACTTCCAGAATCTGCAAAAGATATTCTAGTTTCATAACAGACCAGCAGGTACCTGCCAAAGTTAAACCATTTGGCCAGGTGAGCCCTTTTATGCAGACTTTTGCCAGATTTCGATACCCAAAATTTTTGCGATTTTCACAGATTTTTTTTCAAAAGCCGATTCCAAAGCAGCTAATAGAGCTTTGCGATCGCAATCACTTCCAGAATCTGCCCCACGAAGTCTACTTTCATGATAAAGCACGAGGGACCTGCCAAAGTTAAACCATTTGGCCAGGAGAGCCCTTTTATGAAGGCATGTGCTCGATTTCGTCGCCAAATTTTTTTGTCGAATTTTACGACCTCTCATTTTTAAAAGTCGATTCCACAGCAACTATTAGAGCTTTGCGATCGCAATCACTTCCAGAATCTGCAAAAGATATTCTAGTTTCATAACAGACCAGCAGGTACCTGCCAAAGTTAAACCATTTGGCCAGGTGAGCCCTTTTATGCAGACTTTTGCCAGATTTCGATACCCAAAATTTTTGCGATTTTCACAGATTTTTTTTCAAAAGCCGATTCCAAAGCAGCTAATAGAGCTTTGCGATCGCAATCACTTCCAGAATCTGCCCCACGAAGTCTACTTTCATGATAAAGCACGAGGGACCTGCCAAAGTTAAACCATTTGGCCAGGAGAGCCCTTTTATGAAGGCATGTGCTCGATTTCGTCGCCAAATTTTTTTGTCGAATTTTACGACCTCTCATTTTTAAAAGTCGATTCCACAGCAACTATTAGAGCTTTGCGATCGCAATCACTTCCAGAATCTGCAAAAGATATTCTAGTTTCATAACAGACCAGCAGGTACCTGCCAAAGTTAAACCATTTGGCCAGGTGAGCCCTTTTATGCAGACTTTTGCCAGATTTCGATACCCAAAATTTTTGCGATTTTCACAGATTTTTTTTCAAAAGCCGATTCCAAAGCAGCTAATAGAGCTTTGCGATCGCAATCACTTCCAGAATCTGCCCCACGAAGTCTACTTTCATGATAAAGCACGAGGGACCTGCCAAAGTTAAACCATTTGGCCAGGAGAGCCCTTTTATGAAGGCATGTGCTCGATTTCGTCGCCAAATTTTTTTGTCGAATTTTACGACCTCTCATTTTTAAAAGTCGATTCCACAGCAACTATTAGAGCTTTGCGATCGCAATCACTTCCAGAATCTGCAAAAGATATTCTAGTTTCATAACAGACCAGCAGGTACCTGCCAAAGTTAAACCATTTGGCCAGGTGAGCCCTTTTATGCAGACTTTTGCCAGATTTCGATACCCAAAATTTTTGCGATTTTCACAGATTTTTTTTCAAAAGCCGATTCCAAAGCAGCTAATAGAGCTTTGCGATCGCAATCACTTCCAGAATCTGCCCCACGAAGTCTACTTTCATGATAAAGCACGAGGGACCTGCCAAAGTTAAACCATTTGGCCAGGAGAGCCCTTTTATGAAGGCATGTGCTCGATTTCGTCGCCAAATTTTTTTGTCGAATTTTACGACCTCTCATTTTTAAAAGTCGATTCCACAGCAACTATTAGAGCTTTGCGATCGCAATCACTTCCAGAATCTGCAAAAGATATTCTAGTTTCATAACAGACCAGCAGGTACCTGCCAAAGTTAAACCATTTGGCCAGGTGAGCCCTTTTATGCAGACTTTTGCCAGATTTCGATACCCAAAATTTTTGCGATTTTCACAGATTTTTTTTCAAAAGCCGATTCCAAAGCAGCTAATAGAGCTTTGCGATCGCAATCACTTCCAGAATCTGCCCCACGAAGTCTACTTTCATGATAAAGCACGAGGGACCTGCCAAAGTTAAACCATTTGGCCAGGAGAGCCCTTTTATGAAGGCATGTGCTCGATTTCGTCGCCAAATTTTTTTGTCGAATTTTACGACCTCTCATTTTTAAAAGTCGATTCCACAGCAACTATTAGAGCTTTGCGATCGCAATCACTTCCAGAATCTGCAAAAGATATTCTAGTTTCATAACAGACCAGCAGGTACCTGCCAAAGTTAAACCATTTGGCCAGGTGAGCCCTTTTATGCAGACTTTTGCCAGATTTCGATACCCAAAATTTTTGCGATTTTCACAGATTTTTTTTCAAAAGCCGATTCCAAAGCAGCTAATAGAGCTTTGCGATCGCAATCACTTCCAGAATCTGCCCCACGAAGTCTACTTTCATGATAAAGCACGAGGGACCTGCCAAAGTTAAACCATTTGGCCAGGAGAGCCCTTTTATGAAGGCATGTGCTCGATTTCGTCGCCAAATTTTTTTGTCGAATTTTACGACCTCTCATTTTTAAAAGTCGATTCCACAGCAACTATTAGAGCTTTGCGATCGCAATCACTTCCAGAATCTGCAAAAGATATTCTAGTTTCATAACAGACCAGCAGGTACCTGCCAAAGTTAATACCATTTGGCCAGGTGAGCCCTTTTATGCAGACTTTTGCCAGATTTCGATACCCAAAATTTTTGCGATTTTCACAGATTTTTTTTCAAAAGCCGATTCCAAAGCAGCTAATAGAGCTTTGCGATCGCAATCACTTCCAGAATCTGCCCCACGAAGTCTACTTTCATGATAAAGCACGAGGGACCTGCCAAAGTTAAACCATTTGGCCAGGAGAGCCCTTTTATGAAGGCATGTGCTCGATTTCGTCGCCAAATTTTTTTGTCGAATTTTACGACCTCTCATTTTTAAAAGTCGATTCCACAGCAACTATTAGAGCTTTGCGATCGCAATCACTTCCAGAATCTGCAAAAGATATTCTAGTTTCATAACAGACCAGCAGGTACCTGCCAAAGTTAAACCATTTGGCCAGGTGAGCCCTTTTATGCAGACTTTTGCCAGATTTCGATACCCAAAATTTTTGCGATTTTCACAGATTTTTTTTCAAAAGCCGATTCCAAAGCAGCTAATAGAGCTTTGCGATCGCAATCACTTCCAGAATCTGCCCCACGAAGTCTACTTTCATGATAAAGCACGAGGGACCTGCCAAAGTTAAACCATTTGGCCAGGAGAGCCCTTTTATGAAGGCATGTGCTCGATTTCGTCGCCAAATTTTTTTGTCGAATTTTACGACCTCTCATTTTTAAAAGTCGATTCCACAGCAACTATTAGAGCTTTGCGATCGCAATCACTTCCAGAATCTGCAAAAGATATTCTAGTTTCATAACAGACCAGCAGGTACCTGCCAAAGTTAA